>JBBPOM010001219.1:0-12752 GCA_038091455.1 Leccinum uliginosum | reverse complement strand
TGATCTCAAATATTGACGTGACGACGTTGTATTAGTTTCTCAAACAGCTTGCGGCGTTGTTTGAGTCGAGGACAGTATGGCTAACGCACAAATGATGTGCGTGTGTTTGCTTGCCACTTGCTTTTTCACACTGTCTAACTTCCGGATCTAGTGACTCATAACGGCGAAGACGCGACGATGGATGATGCAGATCCCAACAACGAGAAGGAGTACTACCCATGTCTGATCCGAATCACAGACGGAAAGAAAGTCAAGTTCTCTACACATGTAAGTCTTTTTTTTTCTTTCTCCTTCCATTTCGATCTTCACCATCCACGATACTGTCTCGTCTCTAGTTGTTGTTCAAATTAGCGCTCACACACCGTCACCTGATCGCCTCGATCATCTCAGACCATTCCTTCCGAGCTCCCAAAATTCCATGCCGTCTTGTGCGACGCTTCGCAAGCAGGACAAAAAGCGCGAGAAACAGCGCGCAGAACAAGTCGCAAAACGAAAACAGTGTATAGCGGAGCCTGTTATCATCGATGGCCCCAACCGTGGTAACTGCAGGCGGAAGCGGCAGAGGAAGGTGAAGGCTGCGACGAAGCAGGAGCAGACGAAAGAACGAATGGCCAAGCAGGAGGGAGAGAGGGCGAAGGTGTAGATGGCAGTGTCATGATTCGGAGTTCTGGCGTGGTTTTGAGAACCAGGTGAGCGGTGATGCTTTGTTCTTGCTGAGGGGCCATGCAAGTACTACGTGCGTCAATTTTGACTCTTGAGTCACTTTCGCTACAGATAATTGTACTACCACATTGTGCACACGCGCTCTCAACTCTACTCATCGACAACGACAAAGCGTAGACACAACAATGTTGAGGATGACGGAGCAAACATTCGGAGGAAGAAGACGATCGACTCGTCGGGCATCAAAGTACATACATTGCCATCACACTGGGGCCCAGCTTTGCCTACTAAATGATTGCACACACGATCTCTAATCTCTTGATTGCAGCAGCGGATCTGCGTACTTTTGTCGCATGCGACCCATCTGCGAACCATTGAAGTTCAAGCCTTGCAAATACAGACCGGCTCACAAATCGATCTCAAATAGAATGAAAGCAAGTGGCAAGCAAACACACGCACATCATTTGTGCGTTAGCCATACTGTCCTCGACTCAAACAACGCCGCAAGCTGTTTGAGAAACTAATACAACGTCGTCACGTCAATATTTGAGATCATAAAAACCTGCTTACGGTGGCATTATCGACGAGTTGCATGGACTCCAAGCGTGGCTGAAATGATGTTCCTTGCCAGGAACACATATTATTCCCACACTTGTAAGTCAACAAACTGTTATGGCTAACGCTGAGGTAACACTTACTTACTTGTTTGTCACACTTTTGTGAGCACCCTGTTACCTTGGTGGTGCACGTGTTTGCTGTCTACAAGACCATATCGGGTCCTTTGCCATTGGCAAAGCTTTCGATGCGCTGCATGTCAGCCTCGATGACACCACCATTGGGCAACCCGGCTGTGTGGGGCGAGGGAATAGATGAATCCAAGATGCTGCGAAAGGAGAAAAATGTGAAGAGATGGTTGGAGCGGTTCTTATAGGCTTGTGGTGATGATCGCAACATCAAGCAGGTGTTTGTGCGCAGGGGGTGGTGATTGGCGGGATGGCACACTGGCAGAGCGGACGATCACCTAAGTATTAGCTGAGAGCAAAAGAATTTTCGTATACGGAGGGAACAGTGGTTTGGAAATGTACTATAGGTTCCGTGCCATGTACATAGACGGTACATAACTGCCACTGCTTGAACAAAAATTTGAACATATCATGTGCGCAGAACTCCAAGACTTGCCAGGCGATGCACTGAAATTTTTATATATCCGGACTTCTTCACAATTGGCAAAAATCAAAATGTGGGTCATGTACCTACAACTCATCCGACGGAACAAGCAGTGATGAGTCCAAACAGTCCTGTCCCCGACAATGCGACCTCTGAGGAAAGCAATGCTGAAGCTGCGAGACGACATATGAGGTGGGTCGTCCAGGTCAGCGAGTACTGGCCCATATCACGGCTCGCAGCGATGACGGAGCGTGAGATGAAGGGTATTCTTGATTATCTGATAGGCCCTCTCAGAGGTCACCCACGAAGGGACTGCCAGTGTACCCCTCCTCTGAGTCTCTACAGACGAGAAGAAATCCCAGCACGGGCTCGAGCTTACGAAGCCCCCTTCTAAACAGACCAAAGGCCGCATCCTCCTAGTTAGATCTGGACCAGACTAATAGTCGTCAGGGTACGTATCGCTGCGACATTTCCTTTGGAGTAAGTAACTTGAGTACTGACACCGCCGTTTCCCAATCCTATACTATACTCGACCATCGCCCATTACGTCGACTTCTTACCACGATGATGACACTGGCGAGCACCCTGCACTAGCATCCGATCATACCACCACCACCCGTTTTATCCATGCACGAACCTTGTAGCATGCACGCAGCGCGCATTCATGCCTTCCTCATCCACACCACACACACCTGTCTTGGCGCCACCCACCCACACACGTTTCCACACTTTCACTTCGCCACAGTACCTACGTCATTGGGTGACCACTCTGAAAGCGACTAGAGCGACGAGGTCGAGACCACCGAAGGCGAGTCGTCTGAGATGCGATCGTACGGTCACAGTGTGATTCGCCACAAAGACCGAAGACCCTGCAGAGCAACCCTCCACATACTTGCGCGGTGGATGGTCATCGTGTCGATTGTCGTCACTCCCCTATGGTCCTCGTCCTGCGTTGATGCTCGCTCAGGTACGTATCTCCCTTTGCTTTTACTTGGACGTCACTCATGTCCTTGCACAGATTTCCCAACCCGAAACCTGGTGCAGAGTGCCTCCGTCGCTTTGGCTTCCAATCCCAAAGATATCATATGCTGTCGCCTCGTATCCGAGTCATCGCATGTCGGACGCTGAGCCCACTTCATTGCAGATATGGGAAAATTTGAATAGGTCGATTCTCCCTTTGAACGCCATTCTCCCTTTGAACGCCTACTATCTCCAACTTTTTTTTGGGCCTACCACTCTTGCTTGGTGGTTCTACAGTGTCCTGTCATGGGCAGACGAGTCGGACTCCTCGTACCCATTCCCCCATGATTATGCCACCACCATGCGTCCGTCATCGAACATGCAACGGAAACTGACACTGTTTCCAGCGTTCCGAATTCAGGTGTTAATGAGATTTGGGGACATAGATACATAATTTCGACGGCGGCACAGAATGTCATAATTTTAGTGGGTGTGCAATGTTTGTAGTTATGCACTCTCGCTTATGTACCTCGCGTCTTTACCACATGCGACATGCCCAGACTTCATCGAGCACAGAAAATATCATTCTGTCCCGACTGTGGGAAGCGGTTTGCAAACGAGACACGGGTCCTTCAACATATGAATCAGCCCTCAAACACATGCGGCTCTTGGACAAATGATCTGTCAAACCTCCATGGCCATCGTGCGCCTGCCCGCAATGCTGCAGGCATCCACCCTTCGGCTGACTCGGAGCCCCAGCATCAGCCTACTAGCCGTGATCATGGCGACCTCAATTATCATCAAAGATGCTGGACACCACCCAATCGACTCGGAAGAGCATCCAGGTTCCCTTACTAGCCGGGTTGTCGACAGTCACCCAAACATCCCTTCAATATATCCCGGGGGAATCACTTTTATGGACCAATTCTTCAATGATGAGTGTGCAGGCCACCGCAAGGAGAATCTATATTATCCTTTTGCGTCGGGGACAGAATGGGAATTAGCATCGTGGCTTTCAGGCTGCGCTCACGTCTAAGCATGGCTGCTATTAACGACTTTTTATCATTATGACTGGTACGTTGGGGTTCTTTCCTATTTCTTTTAAGATCGAAAAAAACAAAAACCAACTTGTATTTCAGATTAAGCAACTTTCACTTTCTTTTCAAACAGCAAAAGAGTTACGCCTTCGCGCAGAAATGTTGCTGTCTGGACCCCGCTGGAAATCCCACGTTCTCCATACTCAAGTCGCAACGAAATGCAAAGCAATTGTCTTCTATCGTGATCCCGTAGAGTGTCTCCAAGCTTTGCTCAGTCATCCGTTGTTTGCATCCCACGTCTCGTTCGTCCCACAAAAAGTGTGGTCATCATCTGCACGGATAGTTCGTGTCTACAATGAGTGGATGTCAGGTAATCACGCCTGGAGCTTACAGGTAAGCTCATCCTTTCCTGAATTTATGTCTTTTTTTGACTCGGTGAAGGACCAATTACCAGATGGTGCGACACTTCTTGGGGTCGTTTTGTCCTCGGACAAGACAAATATTTCAGTGATGACCGGAAACAGGATGGCCCATCCATTACTCCTGAGCCTTGCCAACATCGATGCCGATATCTGCAGCAAGGGATCTTTACACGGCCATCTCCTCCTCGTGCTTTTACCAGTCGCGTCCTTCATCCATCAGCAGACCCGTCACTTCGTAGCCTGTTATCTGACTGTCTTTTCCACGAATGTCTAGATTTTGTGCTCAAGCCTCTCAAGATTGCTGCCACAGTCGGAATTATGATGAGCGACCCTTTGGGTAACTTGCGCTACTGTTTCCCTCTTCTCATTGCTTATATTGCCGATACACCCGAGAGAGTTCGGAGATCCTTTTCGCCACCCCTCATGTACAGCCACGACGACTCTTGACGACATCGAAAAGGCTTGCTCTATGGCTAATCCAGACGATTTCGAGTCCTTTCTCAAGGTTGCCAGGTCTTTCTGTCTTAACGGTGTCGACAAACCTTTTTTCAGGGATTGACCGCTTTCTGAACCGTCGATTTTCATCACACTGCCAGAACCTCTGCACCATTTCCACCACCTGTTCTGGGACCATGATTTGCAGTGATGTGTCGTTATTCTCAGACCTGACGAGATCGACTACCGGTTTTCTCTTGTCCAAACAGCAGTTGGATACCACTCATTTGGGGAAGGTGTATCAAAGCTGAAGCAGGTGACAGGTCTGGATTACTGTGTCACCCAAAGATAGTACATTGTGGAGATCATTGCGGGCGGTATACCTCCGAAGTTTCTGGCAGCCATCACCGCCCTTCTCGACTTTCGGTACCTTGCTCAGATGCCTCGCTTTGATGATGGTGCATTGACCAGGGTCGAAGCAGTGCTGAAAAGGTTTCATGACCACAAATCAGCCATCATCACTGCTGGCGGAAGGCAGGGTTCGAAAGGGCCTCTCAAACATTGGGAAATCCCCAAGCTTGAGCTCCTGCAACATGTCGCGCCATCTATTCGCGCCTCTGGAGCTGTCATGCAATGGACGGCCGACATTACGGAACACGCGCACGTCACCGAAATCAAGCAACCCATGCGCTCGGCAAACAACCAAGACTATTACACGCAGATTGCCTGGCATCTTGACCGCAGCGAAAAATGTTTTCGATTCGACATCGCCGTGCGTCTCGCTTCTGTTGAACACGAAGGATCTGACGAAGATGATGACGAAGATCAACTGGATGAACATGAGCCAGACCCGGAAGCTCTTGATGTCAAGTATTACAGTTCCCCAACTTGTAGAGCTATCGACTATTTTGAGATGGCCGAAGAACTTGCCAGCAACGCCGTTCCAAATGCTATTCTCCCTCACAGAGTCTTTGCTTCTTCCACCACTGCATTCCGATTGGCCCTCAAGCCGTCACTGAGGGCTTCGATTGATGAAGTGGCAGAAATGTTTGGTTTACCAGACCTAAGAGCAGCTATCACTAAGTACTTTCACAGCCCCGACTGTCCCATCGAAAGACGCAGCGAGATGAGCAATCATTCTGAGCGAATTCAAATATGGTTTAAAGTCCGGGTGCAGCAGCTGAAATATCATGATCCCCGATCAATTGACTCGCCCCGAAGCCTTGTAGCCTCGCCTCCCTCGACACGCTTTCCGGGTGGTCGATACGATTGCGCTATTGTTAGTGAATCAGATGAGAGCGATTAGCCCTCAAGTGGACTCCGAGGTGTGTTTTTCAGTGATAAACTCCATCACATGTTCATCGTCTTGTAGGGCATGCTGTTGTACAAGTTCGCCTGATTTTTTGGCTTCTTCAAAGTCGAACTTTCTATGTTTACGTTCAATGCTTCAACGCCACTGCCCCTCCTCCATCATCTAATACAACTCACGCTGCAGCTGGCATGCACATCCTGAGACGTGTGATCAGAGGGAATGGGATTCGAATTGGAGATGTTATTCCATTAGACCACATTCGTTCCCCAGCACACATCATCCCACATTTTGGTAAAGAGGTGAATCCACGTCTAACACGCCACACTTGTTATGAACTATCATATGAGTTCTGGCTCAACAAGTATTGGAACAAAGAGTTTTTTTATGCATTATCACCTGCTTAGTGTACTAGTTTTAGTGTCGGTGCATCGTACTTTTGTTCTTTCCTTTGAGTCTAAGATATGATTACCTTTGTTCTTTGTGACGCCAGAGGGGGTATAAAATGTATGTATGTGATGGACTTTTGTTCTTTCCTTTGAGTCTAAGATATGATTACCTTTGTTCTTTGTGACGCCAGTGCGTGGTGTCACATCATCAAATAGTACTGGACTAAAGAGTTTTTTATGTATTATGTATTATCACTCGCTTAGTGTATTAGTTTTAGTGTCAGCAGAGCATCCTTTTATACACTCCTTTTCTAAGATGATGACTTTTTTTCTTTGTGACGGTGCGTGGAGTCAATACGTGGAGTACCAAATATAGGGATTGAGACCAACTGGCATGACGACAGCATACGTTGTCTACCGCCATGGACCCCAGTCTGCACATGCCTTTGCAGTATGCAGCGACACACAACACACCTTTGAAGCTCAGGAGTACCTCCATTCCTACTACGGGAAAAATTTTACAAGCACAAGACGTAAACGAAGATCTTCTCGTTGAATTGGAAGGTGTCACCATTCACGAGGACCCACTTGCAAACGACTCCCACTATGTCCTCACTCTATGCGATCAAATATCACCCTCCACGGATCACCTCCCGCAAGCGCCAGCTAGCACGCCACTGAAGATCACCTCGCTAGAACATTGAAATCAGATCATTTACCATGACGACCACTGGGACACAGAGGCACTACTTCATATCCTGAGAGGTCCGTCAGCGTCCACAAGTTCATCACAATCTCAAAAGACCAGCCTCAGATGTGAGTCTATCAGTAGGGTCATTCCCGGGACTTCGCAGGAGCAGCGTGTTGAGGGGACATTCTTACCCACTTCTGGCACGGAGGAAGCTTGCACCGCACAATGGAAGTTGAACAAGGTCACGGAGGCCTTAATGGCCCTCGACCCTAGTCATGGGCCAGCCACGCACGGTCGTTTGGCAGCAAACCGTTTTTGGTTCTCAGAGACGTCATGCAAACCGATCATGGAGTCGGACAATCCGATGGTCATGAAACCCGACCTTATTCTGCGAGAGAAGCATTCAGCTATTGGACCTCGAGCAGAGTTCTCATGGGACGGTGTCATTTTCTTCCTCGAGCTCACATCAAGTACTTACTCCCAAGACTCTGCCGGGGTGGCGAATGTGCGCAACGCCATCATGCACAAAGCATACACTCTCTTTGCGTCCCAACCCGGTCGACGGTTCTTATTCGCCTTGTCTATTGCAAAGCAGGAGCTTCGTGTCCACATGTTCGACCACGCTGGAGTCATCCATTCACATGGGTATGACATTCACTGATCCCCCCGAACTTTACTACTACGCATGTTATCCTTGCTCGCTTTTGGCGAACCTGAACAGCTCTGATACGATATCACCTTGACTTACGCCACCCCCCTTCCTCACTTCTTATCGAATTCGAAGACCAACTTGAATCTCGGCGTGATCTCAGTGAGATCTCACGACTATACCATCATACGCAAAATCTTTTACGGGTATTTAATCTGCAGTCGGGCTACGTCGTGCTGGCATGTCAAGCATGGCAATAAAAACTACGTGATCAAGGATGCATGGACACATGAAAGCCGGGAGTCCCATGAGGAAGAAATACTCAACAAAATCAAGGATGTCGGAGGCATTCCTCGCCTTGTGGACGCATGGACCGTTGAAACCAACAGTTTTCAAGATCGGACGAGGACACACCGCTTGTGTTTACCCCCTTCTGATGATAATGACGTCCGGGTCCACCGTCAGCTCGTCATGCAACCAGTCGCCATTCCCTTGACGGATTTTGAATCTATCCAAGAACTCCTCAGTGTTCTTATCGATAGTATCCTTGATGGTATGTTCAGCCCTTAAGTCGACCTGCCCCTTTCTAAGCTCGTCTTTAGCTCATCAGAAGCTGGTTATCGAATTCCACGTTCTCCACTGTGACTTAAGTTTGAACAACATCATGAAGTGTACTACATAATCAGTAGCCTTGCGAATCGTGGGGTTGATGCTAGTGGTGCAAGTCCCATAAACGACAATCATTTGAAACCTCCCGTCGACGAAGATGCGGTCGCAGAAGAGAAGACACGTTTCAAGTTGGAACCTCCCGTCGACAAAGGTGCGGTCGCAGAAGAGGAGACACGTTTGGAACCTCCCATCGACGAAGGTGCGGTCACTGAAGAGGAGACATGTTCGGAACCTCCCGTTGACGAAGATGCGGTCGTGGCAGAAGAGGAGACATGTTCGGAACCTCCCGTTGACGAAGATGCAGTTGCAGAAGAGGAAACACGTTCAGAACCTCCCGTCGACAAAGATGTGGTCGCAGAAGAGCAGACACATTCAGAACCTCCCGTCGATGATGATGCGGTCGCAGAAGAGGAGACACACGAGCAGAAACTTGCTCGATGGGAATGACAAAGGCGCCAAATGCTCCAGGATGGCACGTTGCGTCGTGGAATTCTCGTCGACTTCGATTACGCGACCATTATTCAACCTGGTCATTCCAGGCCCGTAAGCGCCAGCACCCGCACGGTAAGTATTGCCCTCCTAATATATACTCGCATTCATCATTTTTGGTCAGGGGACAATACCGTTCATGTCAGCAAATATCCTTGTCAATTACAAAAAACCCGATGAGATCATACACTCCGCCAGCGATGACATAGAATCTCTTATCTATGTCCTGATCTGGATTTCTGTTCTCTATGCCGGCCCAAAGACCCTTCGTCAGGACAAGCATGCCACGCAAACCATTTTGAAATCTTGGGTTTCTGTGTACACTGACAACGATGCTGTGGCCCTCGGAATCCATAAAATAGGGATACAAAGTTCACCAAGCACTGTCACCGACAACTTCACCACATATTTCCACCCCCTCCATCCAATCGTCAAGAGACTACTGACAGCACTCAAATGGACGTGGGCTCCCGCTGACACTATACAAATTTACAAAACCATCAGGGATATCCTATTAGAGGGTTTTGGTACGGTTAAAGCGGTACCCAATTGGTCTCCCATAAAGGACGCGTTTGGGTATGGTCTCTTGAGGACGACAGGTGCGGGTACGAGCAGGAAGCGTAAACTTCCGTCTTATGTGACGGATGGATACGACGAAGCCAAGTCATCCTCTCGTCAGTCTTCACGTTGTCGTCGGCGCCTTTAGTTTGCTACGTCCTTAGTGCACATTATCTTTTGTCGTATTACATATTCTTAGTATCACTTTATTTGTTGTTTTCTAAAATGGTGCGCCACACCTCTTCTTGCCGTCTTGCCACAAAGCTCGAGTCAATGATCACTTACGCGATTACTCTCTTTCCAAACATGTGTTGCCTTCACAGAACACGTGATCTTGGGCATGGAATATTTAACAAAGCAAGAAACCAACGGGTTGAGTCCGGGAGCCATCGTTCTTGGTTCTTTCCATTGTATATCCCTCTACACAAATGGCTGGATACAGTACCCGGAAACGGTTGACCAACTCTGAAGATGCGTTGCCAGGGGTAGATTTTGCTGGTCGCAAAAAATCGAGGACAGTGAATGAGGAGGATCCAAGTCTTAGTATTCGAGGTGAGTATTTTCTAGTGCTCATGAGGTTCGCTGAATCTTTGTAGGTGATGCTAGTGCCCATGCACCACGTCGCTCCTCCAGGATGAACAAAGGGCGGCATGGCGGGCAGATCGCTCAACTTGAGAATATTGATCGCGCTATGAATGAACGGACTGCGGCTTCGAAGACCTCCCATGCAGCCCAACCAGAGATAGCTACCATCGATGAACCACTGAATCCCATGGCACCGGCGAAGCCAAAGCCGAGGCTGAAGCCCAGCACCAAGTCACAGTCTGCTTTTATTGCAGCTCGTGATGATCCATTGGGCCTTGAACAGGTACGCGAAGCTTCGCAATCTCATGGGTCCAAGTATTGATGGCGAAACCAGCAAAGTCAGGTATCTACAGCGCCTCCACCTGTATATCAGGCAGCCGTTCAAGGATCCCAGTATGGCTTTCGTCCTCCGGGCTCAGAAAAGCAACATGGATGAGATGAGGCTCCACCATCTCAAGTCGCCATTCCGTCTCGCGAAGGGTCTATTGTTCCTGCTCATCGTGGAGGCACGGTTGCTCAAGGCTCAGTTGCTCCTATTTCTCGCGGAGGCTCCGCCATTCCTGGGTCTCGTGGAGGCTCCATCGAACTTATCAGCAAACCGTCATTTCCTCGACAGAGTGACAGAAAATGACAAAAATTGACAGTGACTGACAGTGACTGATAGAGTCTGACAGTGTGACAGAGTGACAGGGTTGACAGAGTGACAGAATTTGACAGAGTTTGACAGAGTGACAGAGTGTGACAGATAGTGACAGATAGTGACAGAGTTTGACAGATGTACACAGCCACCTGCATAATAACCATGCACACAAACAAAACTAACAAAGCAGGAATCCTAACCAGATAGTACCCAAGCACAACCAAGTAACTAACCAGACACAACAAAGCAGGAATCCTAACCAGACAGTACCCAAGCACAACCAAGTAACTAACCAGACTCAACATAGCAGGAATCCTAACCAGACACTAACCAAGCATAACCAAGTAACTAACCAGAACTATCAAAGCAGGAATCCTAACCTGGACTAACCAATGTCTTTGTCAATATTCCTAACCCAGACTAACATTGTTTTGCCTCCTAACCAGGACTAACCAATATTTGCCTCCTAACCTAGACTAACCAATGTTTTGCCTCCTAACCTGGACTAACCATTAGAGCGAAAATATTCCCATGCTTGACTTCCATGATCACATGATTTATTCTGATTTTTCCCACCGCTAATTTTTAAGTTCCAGCTCTTTGAATGACAAATGATATATGCACTTTAGTAGACATCAAGTTCCTAACCAGACTCTGTGTCACTCTGTCACAACTCTGTCAGATTCTGTGTCACACTGTCAGACTCTGTGTCACACTGTCACAACACTCAGACTCTGTTGTCACACTGTCACCAGTCTGTCAAAGTCTGTCACAGTCTAGGAGTTACTGTCCAGGTCTAGCCAGTTAGGTACCTTGCTGTGGGCAACTGTCAGCCTAGGGAAGCTGTCCAGTTCTGGCCAGATCTGTCAAGGTGAAGGATGGTTTGCTGATTAGTACCTTGGGCCCGACCATGCTCTATGTTCTGGATATTGTCAGGCCCGAGGCAGGGTCTATCGTGGCGTTCGACTGTTTTGCAGGCAGGGTACCCGTACCCATACGGAGAAAGATACTTACTAGGCTCGCTGAGCACAGCGACTGCAGCAGCCACAATCACGGAACCAACAGTCGAGGAGAGACGCTTTCAGACGAGGCACACAGAGAAAGCTAGTGCAACTTAGTGGAGGAATCGGAAGTGGAGGAAGTGGAGGAAATGGATGAAGTGGGATGAAAGTGAACCTGAGGGTATAGAGATGGATGACGAGACTGGGAGTGTCATCGATGAGGACGAGGATGAGGACAAGAACAAGGACAAGGACGAAGATGAGGACGAGGATGAACTTAACGAAGACGAAGACGAAGACAATGACGAGTTGGATGGTCCTGCAGCCTTCAAGTTCTAATTCCCGATGTTGAATTGTCAAGTATACATGTAGAATTTCTAGCATACTAGATGTATATACAGACTCTGAGTCCTCTGCTGGATGGATGATAGTTTGGTACTTAGCGGCTCACAATGATTAGCATCAGTCATGCGCACGGCGTAAAATAAACCACTGGCAGCTGTTACTCATTTACCACCACAGATGAGTCAGTTAACTACAAAATCGTAGGCCAAAATTTCGGTCTAATTCGTTGTGTGGTCACTTCTGCACGATTGGAGGGTACCGCATCGTCGCGTTGGTCGTCGTCACGTGCCAGGGGCAAGACGTTGTGCCATTTTCGTTGTCATCATCACATCCGAGTCATCCTGTGTCATGGTGGTATGGCGTTGTGTCCTCGTCGCTTCTGTGTGGGCGAGCACGACGACACTGTCGTGCCGTGCAGCCCACGCTCCTAGTAAGTAGCAATATATTTGATTATCTCGAATGATGGCCTATGATACTCTTCTGAAAAATCAGCCCACTTGTCAATAACTCCAAAGTGTGAAAGGTTAGGCGCATATAGTGAAAACCGGTTTCGCGATGCCATATAGCCAGAAAATTTGTCCAATTGGCAGAGGAGGATGTAAAGAAGTGGGACACTTCTCTGGGGCGCAGTGAGGGCAACCAAATATAAGTCAAGTGGAGAATACTCACTTGAGGTTGAGGAGCGGAGGGCGATAGCAAGTGCTGGAGGAACTAACACATAGTGGGAGTGTGAAAGTGCCTTT
>JBBPOM010001218.1:0-12759 GCA_038091455.1 Leccinum uliginosum | reverse complement strand
ACCGAAAGCCAAAATGTCGACAGACACCACCAAAATCCGCGCCAAACTCGCCAAGCTCGACAAGTCGCTCGACCAGCTCGAATCCCAGCTCGAACCGCTCCTCGCCAAGTCCCTCTCCGAGACCCTCCTCGCCCTCGACACTCTCCAGCAAGCCAAGTTACAGGTCGTCATACCCTACGTCGTCTATGACCTCGTGTTCGGTGAGTCAACGACGTCGTCCAACGAACGTTTCTCGACTACTGACCACCCTGCACAGTCTACCTCAAAAGCCGCGGCATAGACCCCAAGACACACCGCGTCATCACCGAACTCGTACGCGTCTCTCCCTCCGAGTTCTTACACCGTCTCATCCCCCTTCCTCAACAGGACCGCGTCCGTCAATACTTTGAAAAAATCACGCATGCAGAAGAAGAATCAGATCGAAAACGTAAAAAGACCTCCTTTGACCTCGACCATACTCACCAACACACACTCACTCTACAGGAAAACTAGGAATCGACAAGGCAGCCGCAGGTCGGTTCATCAAACATGCCATCGCCCAAGCTTTGAAACCACCTTCCTCTGCCGATGTCGACGAACAATCGGAAGACGCGAATCGGGCGGCGGTAGAAGCGAGTACCAGCCGCGAGCGCGTCCCGGTCAAAATCACGAGCAAGATGGCAGCGCGTGTACAGTACGAAAAAGAGCTCGAGGAGATGGGGAGCGAGCAAGAGGAGGACTTGGCCGTGTTCGACGATAAAGAAGAGGTCGACGAGGATCCAGAGGCGATGGATGTGGTAGACGGACAGCCGGCGTCAGAGAGATTGGATAAAGGCAAGGGTCGGGCGGCGGAAGAAGACAAAGAGGTGCCTTCGTCGAGGCGTTTGAAGCGACCCCGGGTGGACCCCTTTTCTGGTGAGTCCTCAAACACCCTATGCGAACCGTCCAACGATGTACCACAGGGTACGATGATCTGTCGGTCCCAGACATCACCAAAAAAGTAGAGCTCTCTACACCCAACTCCTCACGGGACGCTTCTGCCTCGACATCCGAAGACCGAGAGGCGAGGAAAGCTGCAAAGAAGGCGAAGCGTAAAGCAAAGAAATTACGAAACTCATGATCACGACGCTGTATACATTGATTTTCTACGGAACTTCACAGACGTAGAACATCACAATCCTACTGCTCACAAGGCTCGTAGGCGTAAAAAGGTTAGTAGAGACTTTCGATAATAGAAACACTAAAGCGTACGGCTCAAGATAAAAATACACGTTAAAAAGATCGTCTTCACATCACCACGCACCCGTCGCGATCATTGTCTTCAGTGAGCGTATCACCTCCAGGGACCCAACAACCACCATCTCCTCCGCCCAAATTGCCTGCCACCGTCTTCGAGCTCGCTCAGCTGCTCATCCATGCTAGTCGGTTTCTTGCTCGCCCTCCTCCACTCCCTGACGTCATCGACAGTCTGCCAGCTGTAAAACGACTTGATCACCACCCTCTTCTCGTCACACTCGTCCTGCCCGACTTCGAGCTCCCCGTCCCTGCCGTCCAAATACCCCAGCTTCCTTGCCTCCCACGAACGCCACCCCTTGCGGGGGCGCATGTTGTCCACCACGTCCTCGATAGCGTGTTTCCGGACCAACTGACAGTCCACGACGACCAGCTCGGCATCACCCATGCCCCGCTCACAGGCCAGTCGCACAAATTCCTTGAGCACCAAACCAGACATGGACGTATTGTCCGCCTGCAGAACCCGCAGCCTCGCACAGCCGTGAATGAGCGCTTTGAACGCATGGTTGGTCAGATTGACCGCGCCTGACACCGTCAGATGTTCGAGGGCCTGACCGGGCCGGGCCGACTTCTCCGCCGCCTTGACTGAGGAAGTGGAACCTTCGGCATCGACCGGAGTGAGCGCTTCGAGAATCGCATCCGTGATGTTGAAAGCGTCCTCCAGATCGAGTTTCCGGATGTGCGGCGTGGTGCGGAGGAGGCGCACGAGGCCGTCGTCCCTGAGCTTAGTCCCTATTCCCGCGAGCTCGAGGAATTCGAGACGAGGAAGCGAATGTGCGAGATTGGAGCACGCCGTGTCCGTGAGCCCGATGCACATGGAGAGCGAGAGATGTCGGAGGGACGTCACACGTCGCCTATATCGACGCGAATCCCTCGGGTCCCTCCCTGCCTCCCAAGACGTCAACAATACAGTCTCTCCGACGTCTGTCCCGTCCTCAGAGCAAGCCACGAATGCCTCCAAAGCGGAGTTTTGCAGACCATGACAGTAGCTCAGATCGAGGACCTCGAGATGAGGCGCAGCCTTGCCCAACGTCGCCAGCGTGTCGTCGTTGATCATGTCGAGTCCAGATAACCTAAGTTCCTTGATCCCAAGGCGGGTGCCTCGTGCCATAACCACCGTCGCAAACGCGCAGATGCCAACGCCATCAACATTGGCGCATCTGCTCATATTCAGTGATGTGAGATGCGAGCATAGCGCAAGCACGTCAAACGTCGCGTTGGTGACGGCTCGCAGCCCCTTGACGTTCAAACTGCACAGGAATGGTGAGCGAACGAGAAGACTATGAAGCGACTGAGTTGTCAGCGAGGCACAGCCTTGCAGCACGATCGCGGTCAGCTGCGTGTAGTTTGCGGTTGGTGCCGAGCGCACGCAAAGGCCACCTGCCATATCGATCAACGCAGTTGGTGAGAGGCAAGCATGACCGGATAGGTCGATGCTCTGTACGAACGAACCCGAGAGCTGGACGATGGAAGCAAAGAAAGTGGAAGATGCCATAGGGAAAGCTTTCAGATCGACGTTTTGCCAGAGCTGGCCGTCAAAGACCAGCGTGCGCCACATCTGGGAGACCTGATTTCGGGATGGATTTCACTGAAATTGCTGGGACAGGAATCGAGGATACCCACCCTGCTTAGCTTGACGAGTTCTCGCAACGCACGATTTCGTCCGACCCAGCGATTCTTGGACGAGCATGCCAACAGGACGGACCACTTGGTGCTGCTCTTGAGTTCTTCGTGATCGGCTTCATGGAGCGAGATCAGTGCAGAAAACACTTGAAGCTGAAGTTCCCTGGGGAGCATCTCATCGAAGAGATCTCGGGCGGACAACGGCAAAGGCAGGATGATTTGTTGCGAATCCGCGTAGGGGATGACATCAAACGCGGACTTGGGGAACGGGGAAGAGTAGGAACGGCCCTTTCCTCTCGGACCCGGGACCGGATCTGAACAAGGACTGTCAAGATTCAGGTCGGGTGAAGCGGGGGTTTCCGCTCCGGCCCGGGGCGAAGACGGATCCCTGGTCTGCCATGGGAAGAGACAATTTCCTGTCTCGTTTGGAATTACTTCACATCTGGCGTCGGCAAGGTCGGCTGTAGGTCCCGTCGCTGCGGCTTCCGCCTTGTTTCTGGAGAGCAATTTGCGCGCGAGGTTGACGGGTGCCTTGGAAGATGCCGCGAGTCTGATTCTGATTCTGGACATGGAGGACGCGGTGGAGTGAACGGAGAGACTGGAGAGGGATTTCGTTCGTTCGAGAGTAGGAGACTCGTCCTCCTGTACGATGGGGCTCTCTATCGAACTAGAGGGGGAATGTGACGAGGAGGAGGCAGTGCTGGGATAGGCGGAAGTTGATCCGTACGATGACGGGCCTGGTAGGGACGACCAGTCGTCGATGTTGCAGTCCAAGCCAGAAGGCGAGAGCGACAGAGGAGGCAACGTGGGTGGTGCCTCCTTGGCTTTGCCTTTGGCGGTCAATGAGGCAGAGGGGCGATCAGAACAGGCGGCATCATATTGGAGATTAGATTGTGTATTATGATCGTCCTGGGACGGAGAGTGGTGGGACATGGCAGAGGGTGTACAGATAGGCGATGATGGCTTTAAAGTGTCGTGCAAACGAAAGATAACGAGAGTCGCTGGAAAGAGTCGACTCAGGGGTCAACGCACTTGCACTTCGTCATGCCAACATCTCTGAACAAAACGAATGGAGAAGTGGATATTACTGGCAGACTCAAACTATCCCAAATCAGACAAGACACAGACAGCAAGTAAAGACTTTGATACAGCAAAAATCGAAACCATTACCAATAAGATTATCAGCGTGCACAAAATTCCCAAACGGGGGTACAAACTAGCAACGTGCCAGTTCGACGACGGTGGTGGCATGCATACGGGCAGATGGGGTGATCAGGCAACAGCCGCTCTCGGATTCTCCTTTGCCTTTTTCCAGTTGGACGTGGCAAGCTTGAATCTGCACAGAAACGAAAATTGATTAATGATCCACAGCACTTGGACGAAGGTCCCTCTCACCTCTCTTGGTGAGGCATATCGGGGTCAGACTCCTTCAGCCGTGCCATTTCAGACTGCATGAATTTGTTAAAGGCACTGAGCTTCTTCCGTCCCCCACCCCCGACAGACTCTGCGGACAGCTTGGGTGAGGATCAGCAGAAACGGGGTGACGGAGACGAACTCGTTTTCTTGGGCGCCTTCTCCACCGCTGTCTTGCCTTCTGTTGCACGGGGCATCGTGACGTTCGAGTTCAAGCTGGGTGTCTGAAAAAGTCGAACCCTGGAGCGCACAGACCAGGAACAGGGGCAGCGCCGCAACACGGCGACGAACGGACGCAAAGGCAAGGTTGAGAAGTGAACTGGCAAGGTAGAAAGTGTAGAAAAAAACATACCTGGCTGTTTTGAAAACAAATAAAAAAAATCAAAGAGGAGGTGAAGGGAGAGTGGAAAGGTGGAGTTGGTTCATGTTGGGTTTGCGTTTTGACCGGCCTTATACGAGTCGAGTTCGCGTCTTGATACTCGAGGACCCGAACAGGACCCCTGACACACCTTGTAAACCCACACGTAAAGCTAGAGACCACATAAACTTTGTCCATCATCGCCCGCGATTCAATCAAACCCAGTAAGTAACTGACCCAAACGTGCCGAACTCGCCACTGTGCTGCGGCCCCCATTGTCTCGACCTTGGAGGCAGCTTCGAAAATAGTTCCGTCGCTATGCATCTCGTCCGTCAAACACGGTCGTTTTCAGATCAGTGAGATCCAGGTCTCTAGTAGTTCCCGCGGTAGAGAACGATGTCATCTTTTGAGGACTCCGTATCTGTTTTTGTGTGTCCCCCCCGTATAATGATCAGACATGACACACTACAACGTAGCCCCATACCAAACAACTTCACTTTCCGCGCCCTCTTCTCCCTTCGTTGGCTATACCCTTTATTAGGCTTGTACCGCTCACGATCCCAGTAGTGGCAATCAAGAATTTCCGACCTGCACTCGTCAATGCACATGACTCTCAAGAACGTAACATGATACGTACCCTTGTTTTGCCGACTGACCCATCTCAGAGCTGCAATTTCAGTATACGTACACCCACCTAGGAAGAACACGACCGTCGTGGTGGGTTGATCGTGAGATTGGACTACACATCGTCATTGACGCAGCCATCATCCCAAAATATCTGCAACTTACGAAGCGTAGAAATAGATGGAGACCCTGTTTCACTGGGCATCTCTTGCACAACGTCAAATGTCTTTCCAGGAATGCTCGATACCACGTCCTCGAAACCTTTCCAGCCGACAATAGGGTGTGCAAACAGCTTCTTGGAGGTCGACCCTTTGCCCTTGCTGTCTCGATCGTCCGCACTCGTCTTCTCCGCGGGATTACTGATGACACCGCTCTTTTGCGCAACACATTGCACCAACCTAACGCTGATTGGCGCATAGCCAGAGTACACGTAACTGATGTCATTCTCGACTTCTTCTAGAGCCTCCGGGTTGTCATCGATGAGAAGACGCAAAGACTTGCGCACAGCAGTGAATGGTAGCTTATTCGTCGCAGTCGCGGACACGGGAGGTGGATTTTGCAGGAGAATGGAAAGGGGAGATGCAGACAAGGAAAGCAAGAGAGGCAACAAGTGATATCCGTAAGCCTTTAGGGAGAGGGGAAACATGTTCAGCAAAAAGAAAAAGGAACGTCAAGCACCTTGCCTGGAGAAACTCTTTCTTCAAATTCTCCAACAGGCGACCCTTGATACCACCCATGGTGATGCTTGCGAGACAAACAAGTCTAGCGACAGTTGGCATGTCTGCTCCTTCAGCAATCATCTCCTCGATGGTGTTGATCTGGGCTGTGGTTTCATACGAAGCAAGGAGGTCTAGAAGGAGCTCGAAATCACACGACGAGCTACCTTGATACCAAATCACTTACTTTGCTGTATTTCCAGAGACTTGTTAAAAAGCTCTGTGCGTGTCTGCGGAACCATCATCTCCGACAGACCAGTATCTGGCACTCAGCGTCAACAGCGAAGGCATTACAATCCATGAAAATGACTCACGTAGTCTCAGTGCCTCGTGTTCTGACTTCAACCCGCCCAGCTTGCCGACAAAGTCACGGAGCTGTGCTACTGTCTTGGCCTGCAACCGAGCCTGTGTAGCGCATGAGTCAACGTTGGCGACATTAGAGGTAGCGCGCTCACTTTGTAGTCCTCATCAATGCGATGCGCAACACGATTCAACCGTTTGCCAACAGAAGAGAAGTTCAAGTCTCTCAATTCTGCAAACAAGGGATCCGTCGTCGCAGACAAGAGATGTTTCTTCGTCTTCTCGTTCGTGACTGGCGTTATGGTCGCAGGTTGCTGCGAGGTGCTTGGAGTTGGGTTTGCCGAGTCTGGTGCAGACGGTGGGTTCAAGAGGATCAAAGGAAGTTCGGCTTGGGCTAACAAGGGTTCAGAAGATCGATCAGGTCCGAGCATACACAACCTCACAGTTCTTGATGCCGATCAACTCGTCAATGAGGCCCTGGTATGTCAACTGAGTCAGCAATGGGGTGATCATGTCAACATGTCGGTCCAGGATGATCAGGGAGTCAAACGGTGCCGTGGGATTCAGCGAATCAGCGGAGACTACCAGCTGATCAGGAAGTGGTTTGGTCAAGAGCGTAGCGAGTTTCTGGCTCAAGAATTAGCCCAACGAACGCGCGTGAAATTGACTGAACCATTACAGAAGCGTAATCTCCTTTTCCAATGATTCGCGGGAACCGACTGAATGTGCGCTGGAGAGCATTCAAGGCCAACGCTGAGTTGTATATGATGGTCTCGTCGCCGTCCTGTGATAGAGACTTGAAAACGATAGCCTGAACAATCAACCGAGATAATTACCACCCAAAGTTCCTTGAATGCACTGTCATATTCGAGCGAAATGACATCGTCCTCGAGGGGTATGAACTGCAGGTTGTATGACGAGATGGTCAGGTCGCCGAGTACACCCTCCTCTTCCAGTATCCGAGAAACAAGGATGGACGTGCAAGGAACGAGGAATAGCGTGTATCTATACTTGTGGGATTCCTTGGATGACTTCTTGATCTGATCTGGCACGTTTGTTGGCAGAAACGAATAAAGTACGGAAGCGGACATCACTGACCCGCGATTATTTTCACGTACTTGATGAGCGGCCGGCAGAGGTAGACCACATTCGTGGTGGTCGAAGTCAGAGGGCCGGGCTCGAGCCAGAACATCTTATCGACACCATGATTCTATACCAACGGATGAGAATTCACGTGATGTGTGCTCGGGGACCAAGCCATCACCTTCAAGAGCGCGACTTCGGTCACAAGTCCCAATGGCCCTGCAAGCGTCGGATCGAGCACGAGCGTCTTTGCGCCATTCACCTGGGATGGACAAGCTGTGAATACACGCAGAGCGACACTGGCAGGTACCGGCGGGGAGACTCTCACTGAATTAAGGGCATTCACAAATGCCTTTTTCGCAGTTTCCTTGAGGACCTGAACGTCCAGAGATTGTTCGCTTTCGCGCTCGATGCCCGAGGTGGACTGGAACTCTGTCGAGGACAGCGCCGAGGTCGCTGCCATTATTGTGGGAGACTGCTGCCAGAGTCCGCACAGCCACGGATTACAAGGATGGACCAAGCACACTGAATACTTTGAAAGGAACGGTGAAACCAAACGCTATCGTCATGTTCTCTACCAGCGGACGGTCCTGACATATAATGGTGTCGTCCGCGCCCGTCCCTTCCTTGACTTCCAAGTTCACACATGTTGTGTCATTTGTTGTTCCATTCATGTCCTAACGTGGCCGAACAAAAGATAATGCAGCGTGGACGCTTCGAAAGCGCCCGTCATCTTTGCGGCTATTTCTGTTCCCCGTCTGGTTTACCTCTCGTATTCCATGACATTGACGGTGAGCAACACCTCGATCACGCGGAAGGTCCACCTCTCACTCGTCTAGTTGAACGTATGGTTTTGAACAGTCCTCGTTGGCGTTTCGGCAATCTTCCTGCACTAAGTACTGCATTCGCTGGCGGTTCTTCTTCAATTCTTACTCCCAGCTCAGAGAGCCGCCGCTCGTCAAGCCGGACATCAATACCTTCCACGGTGCCACCCAGACTTGAATATGACAGAGCCTTCACCCGTGTCGCACGATCCCTTGAACGACTTCCTGCAAGCCCTTCGAATTCTGGGTTTTCTTGAGATGCCCGTCAGTCCGATCTTGTCTCTTTTGCACTTTCCCGCCCATATAACCGCTCGGCAGGTTTCCATGAGTTGGCCAAGGATCTCCAGACCAGACGACTCGTGTATCCCACTCGATCAAGATCAAATTTCATATTGTGTCATTGACGGAAGCGTCCGAGTTTTTACGCGAACCGGCGAGACTGCACAGAATGGTCCTTCGGACGACAAAGATATGAACGGGTGTCAATCAATCAATCAAGTTGGGAGCGGAGGCACTCTATCGATATCTTTACTATATTTACAGACCAGATCATGTTGAGCTGGCAGTAGGATTCTATATCGACGGTGGTTGTGGACCTTGTCAACTACTAGACGACTATCGGCGTGCTTTCCCACAAGTATTACACAGCCACAGCCACACGACTCGGACTCCCTTTGTGTTACAGTTGGAAGTTACCTACGGGGGTCGGGGTAGCGGTAGCCTCCTGACGAGGAATTTCGGCAGGCTCGAAACCATCGAAACCATCTCGCCCTCTTGCTCGTTCAATGCCCATGCCGTCCCGAGACTCGGATCGGATGAACGTGTTCTCCGAATGCTCCCGACCACTGCCACTAGACCTGCCAAAAGAGGATATCGGAAGTAGATGGGATCGATCGAGGTGTGGCAATTGTTTCTTCCTCTCTCGCCCTCACGTTCCATATTTTCTTCGACACTACACTCAGGCTTAGATTCCAGACATGGACTCGAACTCGAACTCGAACTCAGAGATGAACGAGATCGGCGATTTTGGAAACATCCGCGAGAAATTCGGCCGCTTCAGGATCCTTATCATTGGGCGGGCGAACGCTGGCAAGACGACCATTCTCCGTGCGATCTGTAACACTACCGAGAACCCGGAGGTTCATGATGGAAAGGGCAACAAGGTGCGTATTTGTTTGATTACGTATGGTTGACTGGCCTAACCGTGCGACCAGATTGATTTGACACAGGTCGAGGGATCCAGGGGGGTGAGTGTCACTACAACATACTGGGACTCGGACTTGACACGCATATTTACAAATGCACGCTAGCGCGGGGAACACGACATCGAGAATGAGTTGATCTTCCGGAGCAATGACAAATTCGTCTTCCATGACTCGCGGGGCTTCGAGGCTGGTTCCGTACATGAATTCCAACAGCTGAAGGATTTCATTGCTGATCGTGCAAACACGACATTACTCAAGAAACGCATTCATGCCATTTGGTAATCGCTCGAACTGTGCGGGAAGTAGTAATCATTGACTAGCTGTTACTCGGTATACTAGGTACTGTATCTCAATGGATAAGTTGGATCGGGCACTCCAACGCTCTGAGGAAATGTTTTTCGATGAGTGTGATACAAAAAATGGTGGGCGCATTTTCGACCAGATCGTGTTGAGCTCACAGCTTGGCCAGTGCCTGTCATTGTGTTGTTCACCAAGTTTGATGCATTGCTGCCTGTAGCCATGAGCACACTATCTGGTGATGCCAAAAAGCTGCCAATACAGGAGAAGGTAGCAAAGGCACAGAAGCTTATAGATGGGATTTTCAACAATGCTGATGTATGGGGTCGTCTCTCTAAACTGAAGTATGCGCCAAAATATAATGTTCGGATTGGAGGTATGTCACAGTATCATTCTGTTTTCCAATAAAATTATTCAGCTGATGGAATTTGCATGGATGCAAGGAATGCACAACTCAAATGAGGGATGTAACATGTTGCTGGAGAGCACAGCTGGAGCTCTGGACGAGGCTTTGCAAATGCTATTTGTTACTGCCCAAGAAACAAGTATAGCATTGTGTGTCAGATATGCAGTTCAGGAGTGAGTATCAAAAGTTGAATATTCTTCCTGGCTGATGGTATAATCCAAAAAGCATGATATCTGCCATTGACAAGTTGCATCAATCTGCACTTCCCATACACCACTTGGATGTTATAGATCCCGGAAATCTGGCAAGATGGTTTCCACACTTTTGGGTGAGATGAGGCTTTCATATGAATTAGCTAATACATAAGATTTGAATATGTGCTGATTATTTTTATTGCACTACTGGAACCATAGAAGGTGAGTTATCATTCCTGTAAATGTTTGAGAATAGCTGTTAATAATTCATGTCAATGATGTCACTGTACTTTGTGGAAATGACAGTGGGTGAGTTGTGCATTGTGGAATGTGCCAGAGAGTGCTGATGCTAATGATGCCATGTCCATATATTTTGCACTGGAAATGACAGAGAGTGAGTTGTGCATTGTGGAATGTGCCAGAGTGGTGATGCTGATGATGCCATGTCCATTTATTTTGCTCTGGAAATGACAGGCAGTGAGTTGTGGATTGTGGAATGTGCCAGATTGGTGATGCTGATGATACCATGTCCATTTATTTTGCTCTGGAGATGACAGTGGGTGAGTTGTGCATTGTGGAATGTGCCAGATTGGTGATGCTGATGATGCCATGTCCATTTATTTTGCTCTGGAAATGACAGGCAGTGAGTTGTGCATTATGGAATGTGCCAGATTGGTGATGCTAATGATGCCATGTCCATTTATTTTGCTCTGGAAATGACAGGATGTGAGTTGTGCATTGTGGAATGTGCCAGATTGGTGATGCTGATGATGCCATGTCCATTTATTTTGCTCTGGAGATGACAGTGGGTGAGTTGTGGATTGTGGAATGTGCCAGATTGGTGATGCTGAGGATGCCATGTCCATTTATTTTGCTCTGGAAATGACAGGCAGTGAGTTGTGGAATGTGGAATGTGCCAGATTGGTGATGCTGATGATGCCATGTCCATTTATTTTGCACTGGAAATGACAGAGAGTGAGTTGTGCATTGTGGAATGTGCCAGATTGGTGATGCTGATGATGCCATGTCCATTTATTTTGCACTGGAAATGACAGACAGTGAGTTGTGGATTGTGGAATGTGCCAGATTGGTGATGCTGATGATGCCATGTCCATTTATTTTGCTCTGGAAATGACAGACAGTGAGTTGTGGATTGTGGAATGTACCAGATTGGTGATGCTGATGATGCCATGTCCATTTATTTTGCTCTGGAAATGACAGACAGTGAGTTGTGCATTGTGGAATGTACTACAGTGGTGATGCTGAGGATGCCATGTCTATTTATTTTTGCTCTGGAAATGACAGGAAGTGAGTTATGCATTGTGGAACATGCCAGAGTGTCATAATGCTGATGATGCCTTGTCTCTTCATTTTGCACTGGAAATGACAGTTTGTCAGTTTTTCACTTTCAAATAATTTCAATAATAGTGATGATAATATCACCATTTGTTCTTTTTTGAAATTACAGCTGGTGTGTTATAATTTGATATACTTTCATTAGATGGTGATCATGTTTACTTTTCTGATTTTTCATTGATTCACAGGATGTATATTGTTTCATATTATTAATTTCTTACCATCACTAATACATATTTTCATCTCATATTTATTCTGATTTATTCAGCTGGTGAGCTCCTTTGTATCATCAAACAATATATTCATGACATAGATCTTGTTTCATGCTATTTATACAAGACTGTAAGTCTTGTTTTAGGACAGTTATAACTAAATTCTCACTATCCACTTCTGAAAACTATAGGAGGTATATCTCTATTGTTCAATATGATGCAGCATTATCATACTCATGATAAACATTTTGGATTCCTCACAGATGGTATGTAGTATCTTATCTATTTAAATTTAACTCATTTTCATTGACTTTTCACTTCTCAACTTCAAGGCTGTAAGTTGTTGTATGTTATTTTGTGCTGCATACATTTTACTTATTTTATACATTGTATTTAACACATTATATCATTCATGTTAGGATGTGAGTTCACTCCTATTTGTAATGGTATATTTATATTGATATCAGTTTATATCAATTTCAGACTGTAAGTATTGGTTGTACACATTGTTGTTTGTCCAAATTCAAATATGATTTCATCTGCTTTTTACTTTCCAGACAGTAAGTTTATTTTAATGTTGTCCTGGTTTTATTTGAATGCAATGTGTTATTGTCAGATTATTCACAATCCAAAAGTATGTGAATTAATCACATTTATTTTGGTTATAACTTTTTACTTTTTTAGTCCAATAATTTGACAATCAGTGGATCTTCCATTCTGCAGCCTAACAGTATTGTGAATTCCTCATCATTTTCATTTTGTATTAAAATCCAATTGAACATCATAGATCAATATGGGTACATGGAAGCAAATCCTTTTAGCCAATATTGGTATGTATGGAGTTTCTTTTGTAAATTTCTGTTGAAACAAACAAAC
>JBBPOM010001217.1:0-12788 GCA_038091455.1 Leccinum uliginosum | reverse complement strand
ACCAAAATTGTTAGTGACCATACACAAACCATTAATAGATAGCTTTCACCATATAATATAACATGGGAAGGTCATATCTTACCATGTCAACTACTATTATTGAGTCCAACATTGACATTTGCTCCATAATGACATGCAATTTTAAACTGGGCATAGCTCAATGAGGGCTGGACCAAATAACATAAAGAAAATATGGGCAGGAAGCCAAGAGTCGATACTATTTTTAGAAAATGACTGGTCATTCGGAGACTGGTCCGAAACCGAGAAAAAGACCGAACCGAACCGAAATTTGGTTTTTTGGCGGTTTCAGTTTAAATAAACTGATATCTGGGTTTTAAAAAAACCGGTCTGGTTTCAGTTATTCCAAATAAGGCAATAAAACCGGACCGGACCGGACTTTTAAACACTAGGTAGTAGAGAATGTTTTTGGGAGGTGAGGGGTATTCAGAAGGTCGCCGCGAGAGATAGCTTCGGCCATCGCGAAGTAGTTGGCTCGAGTATTAGGCTCTACTAGTAGGCCTAGGTGTTCAAAAAGAGAACCGTCTTCCGGATCTGGTTTATGCTCACCATCTCGATCAAAAACATAGTCGTTGACTTCACGTTCCCAGATCTCTCCTGTGTTCCGAGTCTCCTCCAAGTAGGTGGCAATATCGAACAGCCTGAGTAGGCATTTCTCAGAACGGTCGAGATACCGAGCGATTTGGTTATAGTAGTCTTGATTGTTTCCGGCCCAAGCAGGAATCTTGATTTCCTGGACATGGGCGTGCTCTGTAGGGTCTGCGGACCATTGCATGACCGGGCCGGAATGACGAATGTCCGGTATGACACCTTCTAGTAGCTCTAACTTTGGTATTTGCCAAGTGTCCTTTCGCCCTCCGGCACGCACAACAGTGTCCTTGTGATCGTGAAATTCTTGCAAGGTGTTTGCGATCTTGAAAAGTGTTTCATCAGTGAAACACGGGGCTCAGTGGCTAGGCTTGAGAAATACACAGGAGAAAAAAGTGCCTTCCCTCAGTGGTGGCGCACCCTGTGCATGTATCTGAACGGGTTCGAGAGCACCCCATCAGATGATCAAATGATAATGATCACGCTCTCATACACAGTTGAAATGAATGCGGCTGGACGCTTCGCCGACCTGTACCCCATCACTCATGCGAGAGGATTGCAAACATTCGAGCAGTTCACTCTCGAACTTATAAGGCAGTTCATGCCAACGGACGCCAAAGTAAAGGCAGCCGAAAAGCTCCGCAAACTAAAGCAAGGAGCCAAGGAGTCCTGCGAGGACTTCTTTGTGCAGATAAAGCCGTTGGTGGGTGAGGCTGGCTGGGACTTCCAAGCCGAACAGCACCACCTTGTGGAAATCGCCAAGGAAGGAATTTGCTCGGACATTATCGACCTGGCCGAAAAGTCAAGGTTCGACCTCTTCCAAACCGACCAAGTTGCACCCTGGGAAGAGGCGTTCAAACAAGCTAAAGCGGTCCTTAACGGGATCGCCAATCGCAAAGGAAGAGGTTCATCAGAACCCAAAAAGACTTGGAGTCAGTGGACCAAGAAAGCGGAGACCCCCGCTCAAACAAACCCTAAGCCCACCCCTGCTGCAACAGTGCACCCGAACCAAAGCGGAATGTTCGGTGCCCAAGAAGGAGTTCCAATGGATCTCAATGCTGCACGTGCTGCTGGGTTGTGTGTCAGGTGTGGAAAACCCTGGCCATGCGAAACCCATTTCAAGAAAAGAGAATGACAGGTTCGATCTCTGACAGTACGAGGAGTGAAGATAGAATACTCCACCAGCAAAGAGTTAGCTGAAAAGATTGAAGAGGTTGAGAAGGGTTTTGTAAAGGAGCAGTAGCTAGGTCAAATACTGCTCCTAAAATAAATACGATTTCAAAGAACAAATATTCTGTTCTCCCTATCGAATCGTGCGAGACCACTGTAAGAGAACAAAGCCTACTAAGTGACAGATTTCAAGTCCTCGACACGAATCCAATAATAAACAGAGCAACTAAGATACAAGGTCGCGTCTATGACATGAGAGAACTCGCACAAATGGCTGCCAAGGAAAAAAAAGTTGATGGAAGAACCTCAAAGCGACTCCCATCTCAGATTCCAGCACCTGCCAGTGAGAAGCAAATATGTATCCTTCGTCGCGAAAAAGGAAAAGAGGTTGTTGCTACCCCTAAAACAAAAAGCAACATTGTGAGCTCCAATCCACGGATGAGAAAGGACTCAAAGAGCCCCAACTCTGTGGATATGTCGAAGCCGGTTCACTCTACAACAAAAAAAGGTAAGTGGCAAAACACTGTAGATTCTTGGAGTGTCGAATGGATACAAAGAGCTATGAGACGAGGCGATGATTAAAGATCCCTCTCGCATCTCAAATCCTTCGTCCATGACAAGAAAATCTCAGAGGTAGATAACACCCTCGTAAAAGATCTCAAAACCATGCACCCTGAGGAAGCACTACTTGTGCTCAGAGACTTGCAAAATAAACCACGCTTCGTCAAAGCCTGAAAGACTGACACTGCCTTCGACGTAGATGTTATGGAATCGCACTTCTCAACTCAGGATGTACAGGCTCATCAATAGACAAAGGATTCATCAAACAGCACCAATTGTACACTAGGAGATTGCCTCGACCGATCCCTGTATACAATGTGGATGGAACTCACAATTCCACAGGAGCTATTGAAGAATTTGTCTTAGCCGAAATGAGAGTTGGAGATCACAAGGAAATGATCGCCCTAGCAGTAACAAATCTCGGGACGCATTCCATTTACTTAGGACACGACTGGTTGAAAATACATAACCCAGACGTGGATTGGGAAATCAAAACCTTGAGATTCAGATGCAAGGAAGATCATCTACCGCCACTCGAAACAGTAGACAATGACGATGATGAGGAAATCTTCACCCTAAGAAATGTCTCGACGGACATAGCAGCCGAAATCGCTCAAAAGAAAGAAGAAAAGTCCTTCGAAGAAGTGGTACCCGAAATCATGAATTCAAAGATGTATTCTCCAAAGAAGAGTTTGACGAGCTGCCCCCTCGACGACCATGGGACCATGCTATCAACTTAATCCCAGGGACACATAAGGTTGATTGTAAAACATATAACCTGTCTCCCAAGGAACAAGAAGAACTCGAGTCCTTCCTTGAAGAAAACCTCAAATCAGGTTGTATATGCCCCTCCAAATCGGAATTTGCTTCCGCATTCTTTTTCATCAAAAAGAAAGATGGATGACTGAGACCAGTCCAGGATTATCGAAAAGTCAATGAGATTACCGTAAAAAATCAATATCCTCTCCCCCTCATATCGGAACTCGTAGACAAGTTAAAAGACGCTAAATACTTCACTTTACTTGATATCCGATGGGGTTACAATAATGTCCGTATCAAAAAAGGAGACAAATGGAAAGCGGCATTCTGAACCAACAAAGGACTGTTCAAACCTCTCGTCATGTTCTTCGGCCTAGTAACCAACTCCCCCGCAACCTTCCAAACTTCGATGATGAATCACATCTTCCGTGATCTTGTAAACCGAGGAAAGGTTGTCATATATCTAGACAACATAATGATCTACACTAAAACCCTTGAGGAACACGAAAAGATTGTGAAAGAAGTCCTCCAACTACTTCGAGAAAACCACCTCTTCCTAAAACACACTAAATGCAAGTTCGATGCACTTGAAGCGGAATATCTCGGACTCATCATATGCGAAGGACAAGTTCAAACAGACCCCGGAAAGGTCAAAGGAGTGGTCAACTGGCCAATACTTTCAACGAAGAAAGAGCTTAAAGAATTCCTCGGGTTCCTGAACTTCTACAGACACTTTGTAAAAGGCTTTTCTGCAGTAGCTCGACCCCTGAATGCTCTAACTTCCACGAAGAAGGAGTGGGATTGGATGCCGGAATGTACCACCGTGTTCAATCACCTCAAAGAGTTGTTAAGCAGCCCACCAATCCTCACTATGCCGAGAGACACAGGTAAATTCCGTGTAGAAACCGACGGTTCTGGAGTCAGAGTTGGAGCAATCCTCTCCCAATACCAAGACTCCCTTTGGCGTCCAATTGCCTACATCTCCAAATCCTTATCCGATGCTGAACGAAACTACCATGCAACGGATCTCGAGATGCTTGTGATCATCTTCGCTCTCAAAGAGTGGAGACACTACCTTATCGACGCTGACGAATCCTTTGATCTACTCACGGATCACAAAAACCTGGAGTTCTATCGACAACCCCAAGACCTCTCTCGTCGCCAAGCTCGATGGCACCAAACCCTCCAAGATTACCACTACACCTTGTCTCACCATCCGGGATCGACCAACCCAGCAGATCCTCTGTTCCGGAGACCAGACTTTGGAAGGGGGGTGGACCTTGATAATTCCCAGATCACAGTACTTTCAGCAGACAAATTTGTAGTTAATTTGCTGAGTATTGAAGAGGAAATCAAAAAATTACAGTCACATCAAGAGAAATTCATAAAAGATGGTCTTAGCGAGGAAAGCCTAATTGGTCTGAGAAAGACGGAATCGTGAGATGGAAAGACTTATTGTATGTTCCAAAGGATGATAAACTTCGAGAACATATAATAGTCCAACACCACGACCATCCACTTGCAGGACATCCAGGAGTTCAAAGAACAAGGGATCTAATCATGAATCATTACTACTGGCCCACTTCGAAGCGACGTCACACGATACGTACAAGGATGCGACCGATGCCAAAAAACCAAAGTAGACCGATGCCCAAAATGAACTACTCTCCACCATCTGCAAGAAACCCCAGAAGTCCCCTGGGAAGTAATCTCCGTCGATCTCATCGGACCTCTCCCCGAATCCAAAGGAAAAAATATGATCCTAAACATTATTGACCACTTCTCCCGAATGATCCATGTATTCCCCATCACCTCCGAAATCACATCCATGGGTGTAGCACAGATATTCCGTGATCATGTATTCAAGCTACATGGAACGCCCAGAAAAGTGATATCAGACAGAGGAACACAATTCGTGTTGTCATTCATGAAGGATCTATACACCTTACTTCAGATAGAAGGAAATCCCTCCACCACGTATCATCCCCAGACAAACAGGCTTACCGAACGACTAAATACAGAGATTGAACAATATCTCTGCATCTACACTAATCACCATCAAACAGATTGGGTTGATTGGTTAGCCCTAGCGGAATTCACACACAATCAAAAGATTTCCGAAGCTACGGGATATGCTCCTTTCCTTCTGAACTACGGACAACTTCCAAGGATTTGAACCAAGTCACGAAAACGGATATGAAATTAGTCAGCCAAGGAGTTTGACTCGGAGGACATGATGAAAAATATACAGAAACTAGCTAAAGAGTCCATCGAACACACCAAAGCTGTATGAAATGTTTCCACGACTGTTGCGCTCGTACTCCCTCAGAATACAAACCCGGTGATCTTGTACTCATCGAAGCCACCAACATTCGCTCCGACCGTCCCATGAAAAAACTAGATGATCGACATTACGGTCCATTCGCAATTGAACAGAAGAATAGTGATGGTTCTTACCGGCTGCGCCTCGACCGCAAATGGAAAGGAATCCATAATGTCTTCAATGAATGTGTCCTATGACCCTACGTAAAAGGCGAATTCCCCTCTCAAAAAGCGCCTCCTCCACCACCTCCGGATATCGTAGCACAAGTAGAAGAGCAAGAGGTGGAATCCATAGTAGATTCACAAGAACGATGAGGAGGAGTTGAGTACTTGGTTCATTGGCGAGGTTTCCCCAGAGAAGAATGAGAATAGAAGACGGCATCAGAATTGAAGAATGCACAAGATGCAGTAAAGAATTTCCACCGTTTGCATCCAACTTCCGCCGCATGTCCAAACAAAACAATGAACTTAAGACAAACAACAGATGTTTGCAACTGTTTGGTATGTACTGGAAAAGGAACAATGTTTGATGATCCCGACGTTCTCATCTTCCACAAATCCCTCAACTCCCTTCCTGACCACCTATTCGAAATACCACTGTTTCCTGAGGATATCAAACCCTAAGAGGGGGATAATGTAACGATTTCATTTCATTCTTTCTTTTCACTGTTTACCACTTCACTATATCACTTCATTTCCTTTTATTTTTCACCTTTCACATCTTCACAGAATCTTCCCGAACATTCCATCACATTCCATACTTGCCCTAAAGTCCTCATGTTAGTTGGTATATAAAGTAGTCTACTGATGTAATCGTTTCCCACTTTTGGAATTGCCATTCATTGCTTTCGCACTTGTGTGATTGTGATCTTGATTGGTAGTTTGTTTCACATTTCATCATGAGGCCCAGAATGTCCACGTAGACGTCAACATAAATGTCACGCTTGAATGCTACTTCCTTCCCCTCGGCAGCAACCTCATCGAGCGCAAGCTTTATCTGTCGATGTTGGACGTCAGTATAAATAAATATAAAACCGAAGATATGTACGGTGGTGGCAGCGAGCACAACGGCAGCATGGGGGACTTTGTCTCCGAAGACTTCAGAAAAGAGACTTCCAACGGAGTTGGGACCAGTGTAGAAAAAATCGACAACGAGACCGGCGAGTGCAGGGTGTCCAAGGTTGATCATACGACCCTAGTAACAAGACCATTAGCTGGTGGTATCTATATTTATTATACTCATGTCTTCATCTTGGCCGTACTTCAAGAAAGTTCCACGATCCAAGAGTGTTTTGGCAATGTCAGCGTTGACGGAGCGGCGGTTTTGGAGGTCCCATTGGTAATGCTCACGAACGAAGGTACATGCTTGCTTTTTAAGAGAGGACCGCCAATTTCCGATGTCTTCCCACAACTGATGCGAGCTTGTTAGAGAAAAAAAACTGAGACAATAGAAACATACCAGCTTGGAGATGCCATTCATATATTGAGGCCACCACCCTGCTAACAGTCAGTCCTTTGTAGCACAATAACAGATGTACTTACCATCCGGTACGACTAAGCCTCGGCCTCGACGCTCAGCTACCGCTTCATTTATATACTCATCGGCTTTCGTATTAAACTATGGGTGAAGTGGAAATGAATTCAGAGAGGCGAGGTCGCAGTGGGAGAACTGCTTCGCGCATTCGATGACGTCACGAACAGCAGGCGGGTAGAAGTTGAGCTGAGATGGATCGGTATTCTCTCCATGCCAGTGCACACTGAATGTGCCGGACCTAACAGCGGGTTGAGGAAGAGGAAGTGTGTTAGTGTTAGCAAACGATGGGGAGGCTGCAGCTCCTGGAGAATGTGATAAGATGGGAGCCTCTATTTCGTCTCCATCGCCCCCTGCGGAATAGGCGTGGCTAACACTATGAGAACATGGTTCCTTATCACTTGCTGCGGAGTATGCTTGCCTGACATGACTTGGTGTGACGTCTGCTGGCTCCGGAAGGTTTCAAGCTGGGCGTTGTCTGGGAGACACGATTGGCGGTTGCGCTGGTGGTGGAGAGCGACAACATCTTCCACATCGCCTGTTCACCTCATTAGGTGAGCGAATGCAGTAGCAGCTTGCTTACCCTGAGGCAACGCGAGACCAGAAAGCCAGCGAGAATTAGGTGCAACACTGCTAGTCGTAACTTTCTCCCCGTTTCTGTGCCTTGCTGGATTGGTTCCTGGCCAAATGATGGTCAATAATGGAAATGAACATTCTCTCATACATACTCACAGCTGGGCCATTCCTACATTGCCCGTGGACGCCTTGTTAAATATAAACAATGAGCAAATTACTGGCAGAATCAAATGCCACTTACCCTCTAACTCGTTGTGAATCACAGACTCTGCCAAATGTTCATCTTCATCCGGAGACAACTCATCAATCAAAAACAAGTATGCATTGCCTTCAGTATTTTCCTCGCCTTGAATAGTACCTGTATCAAACGTGGCGATGGTATGAGCTCGGGCCGAGAAAGAAGGGACTCAATGAGAGGTGTGGGTTTGTTGTAACCCAGCCGACCTTGAATGGGGCGAACCGGGAGTCGCGTAATCTGGTCCATCATCTTGAGGTTGAGATGCAGCCACAGCAAGGCGACAAAGTTGGGATGACTGTTGTCGGGGCCGAGAGGTGTCAATATTGTTATATGCCAGTCCATAGTACTGGTCACTTAACCCGCACTCGGATGGAACACGTGAGCTTGCTGCAGTCAACTCCGAACCAGCATGCGATGTAGCTGTGGAAAAAAAGGAAGAACTGTGAGACGGGAGAGGAGAAGAATGGGAGGATACAGCCGAGGACCTGTGATGCAGTTGACGTGATGACTTGTCAGTAACTTAGATTACAGTAAATGATACTCACGGACGTCCAACGAGACCAGCATACTCCTGGGTGTTGATCCTCATACCAGATTCTGAGTCAACATCGCCACCCAGCAATGATGCAGTCAGCTGGGAAGGTGGCTTGAAACCATACTGACCGGACTGCGATAGCGTGAACATTGTTCAAACTTGATTCAAGGGGGCAGATGATCGTGCCCATGAGGGAACCTGGCTGTCCTTGTCGTGGTAGTACACCATGTCTGTGCAGTGAGAGGGAGCCATTGAATTGACAACTTGGCCTTTTGTCGCCATATCGAGATCACGAATAGATTGTCGCGAGGTTCTGGAGGACTGAATGCGCTTGATGACTTGCAGCTGCTGAACCGAACCCCCGGAACCTTTGCCAGTCCTTGAAGAACGCCTCGGTGGGGCCACAGGCATACTTTCTGCAAAACAGTGAATTCAGATACGAGCCAGAATGATTTTTTTTAAATGCTATTTGCACTCGAACTCACCCGTTGGATCATCATCATTGAAAAGTTCCCTTGGTCTCCCGCCACCTCCACCAGCACTTGACAACTGTCTTGGTTGGGTCTCTGGACTCGTTTCTGTAACAGAGTTCGGAATGATAGCACACGATCTCACCTGGCTGTTCATCGTCGTCAAAAAGTTCCTCGGGTCTCAGTAGTTTGATGAGTCATTTCGCTTTAGGAAGGACTTCTCCAGCATCGGCCTGGGAGTTCCCCGCATCCTTGGGAATTTTTCTTTTCAGAGGCATTGAGATGGACGAGTGAGACGAGGGACAATTATTACCTTAGGATGAAAATTTATAGTGGAAAACGGCATTTTCCATTTTAGTTCACAACACATATATTTATATTGGTAACTTTGTACGTATACTAATCTACCAAGAACGTAAGGCCCGGACTACAATTCAAAGTACTCGTGAACAGCTATACAATACATCAGCAAAATGTGTTTGCCTTTAGAGTGCTCTATAGAAGGGGGGCATTTACTATACCTCATATATCTTTGTAAAGTACATGTAGTGCTTTAGAGAAGGAATGTATTTTGTATAGCTAGCAAAGTACCAAAATGCATACATAGTAGTATCTAAACTCAGTACAAATTGTTAGGCAACTTGAAGAGCAGGATCTAGGTACTACTAACCAGCATGGGTACAGCAACAGGTACGGTACCAGATACTACAGTATGGTACCGATAGGGGGCCATCTCTTATCATGATGATCCATGCCTGTGTGTTGACCCGTCGCTCAGACTCCGAGTCAGAAGTGCAGAAGCGGTGTGTTTTGTGTCATCGCTCCTACTACTATGCATACATTTCCATCGTGTGTCGCATCCTCAGGCTCCTCCTCCTTGTTCGAGTTCACTTCAATCCCCCTCAGTGTTGTTTGAGTATCATTGACATTGCATAATCCTCGTTCGCGTCTTTGTCATCCGAGTCATCACTGTTGTCGCGTCATCCTTGTCATTGTTCATCATGAGTCCATCCTGTTTGATCGTCACATCGTTCGTCGACGACGTTGTGTCATAGCGTGCCATTCGAGTCACACCACTCATCGCATCATGGTGCCACGTTACATCATTCTTCGTCATGCCATTGTGTCAGTGTCATATCCTTGACGTGTGGGTTGTTGTGCCAGTGACGAGTAGGGTGAGGACGAGGTGTACTACTCACTGTCATTGGTGTTGTGTCATCCTCATCTCATCGTCACCGGATGACGGGAAGTGCTGCAACAGATTGGTGTTACAAGTTAGATATATAGATGTAGTAGAAATAATGAACCTTTTGGAATACTGTTTAATTCTTGCTGTGCACAAAGGGAAAGATCTGATCTATGCATTCGAGCCTGTCTAGATAACAACTGACTTGGAGGGAGAGATTTGTGAACGAGATCACAACCTGGGGACATTAGAATGGGACAGCAAGCTTACCGTAGTGCTCCATTGCCGTTCACACCCTGAACCTCGACGCCCGCAGCCCGAGGGAGGCAAGAAAACTGTGTTGGTCATGAGAGAGGAGTTCAAGGTCGAGGATTCCGAAGGCAAAACTTGAACGCTTGCGCGGCAGATGCAGGTAGACTCTCACTTTGATCGGACCTCTGTTCCAGACTGCTTATACCTGCTTGTTACAGATACCCGAGCCCCTGATCCTCGCATGGGCCATGTCGATCCATAAAAGCCAAGGTCAGACCATATAGAAGGGTCAAGGTTGACCTGGGGAAAGTGTTTGAGAAAGGTAAGACTCCAGCGGGGAGTGATTTATGTGCACGTCCTGATGCTGACCGGGTGTAAGTGAGAGTTACCATGATGTCGCTCTTTCTCGGGCTGCATCAATGGATGGATTGCAAGTGCTGTGGTTTGATCCCAAGAAGGTGCGTCAGGTTCTCGCACATGGTGACATGGTAGATATATAGGATTGATAACATGTTACTTAGGTCATGGCGCACCCCAAGATTATCAAGTGAAACAAGTCGCTTGCATCCGGGACAGAAAGTTGAACGTCCCAATACTGTCTCATCATTTGGTCAGGTCATACTGGTTTTTATTGCTGTGTATATCGCCCCCATGGGGGCAACATCAATGGAGACAGAGAATTTCATTCGTTGACGATCGAGCAGCATTGGGTAAATGTTTATAGATAGTAAATATACATTGTTTCTGTTTCGACGATAATGACGACAGAGCTCTCACAATTTACAGTAACGGCCTTGAGGTCTACCCTGTATTGGTTGGCATCAGTGAGATCGCTCCTGTTGTGGGGCGTCCGGCACGATGGTAGTACGCGTCTTCCAATATGTTGAAGTCATGCCCTCCATAGGCATGCACTTTGCGCGCTGGAGGTATTTTGGTCCTCGTGAGCTGAGAACATGGTGGACGTGACGAGGCAGGGAGTGTGTCCGGTGAAGTTGCTGGGTTCTTCAGGAACGAGCAGTCCCCCGAGGCTGACATGGAGAGCAAAACATCTGGCAATTCTGTGCCACCTAGCTTCAACTTTGCGACGAGCAATTCTGCGAGCTTTGCTGTATCAAGATTGGCATCACGAGTTAGATACAGAGATGCAGAAATAAAGCGAACCTTTCGGAATACTCCTTTGCTCTCATCCTTGCTTTCCCTACGTCACCCTCTTGCATGTCCATATGACAGATGTACGCATATACACGCATGCAGCCCCTCCTCTCGCTTGCTCGTTGACCCGCCCGGCCTCACCAGTCTAGTGTTACTGCGGCTCCGGCTAATAGCTGGCTGTAGTCATAGCTGAGATAATTATTAGTCACCGGAAGCCGGGCCGTGTCTCACAGCTGTCAAAGCTTTAGCTAAGCTGACTTGAGCCACTTTAGTTGGCTCAAAGTCGGCTTGAGCCATAGTATGATACAATACAACCGACTTGAAGTCTTCAACCAAGTACAGCAACAAAAAGTATATATGTGATCGCCCTCTCTGTAGTAGCCCTAACAATGCATCACTGTATCCCGACATCGACGGGTCTCCATTTCCACCGCCGCTGTGTCCACCCGTTCATGACCACGTCCGGTCCCATCGAATTCGGTCTTGTGCGGCCTCCTTGATTCTGATTGGTAATAATGTTATTGGTCGGAACCTGCACTCGTTCGGAGGTGAGCTCGAGCAGGACCTTGGTGTAAACTACGGTCAGCTGCAGCAGCAGAGAGTGAGTGTGCACCATGTACGTACCGTACGTTACGACGTGTCGCGGTCCGCTGCTGGTCTCTGACGAGGCCTTTGTTCATAATGTTGTCCGTGGCGGGCACATTAAGGGTGATACACGTTCTTGCCCGACTTGGACGACGTCTGTCAGCTTTGGGTTCTGCACGACCTGACTTGCACTTTGGGGGTGCTGATGAGGCATCGGTGGCAAGAGAGATCAGCTCCAGGACTCCGCGGACCTTGGGTACTGATTCTACCAAATGTCGTCAGGGACCAACGAGTGCATGGTGCAAAGAACTGTTAACACAAGAGACTTGCCTGCATTTCCTGGGGAACGAGACGTGGGCTTCACACGCATGACCGTCGCCATCCAGGGAAGCTTCTTGAAAGTTGACCCTCTCTCAGGCTGACAAGGCCTTTGTTCGTAACGTCGTCCATGGCGGGCACGTTAAGGGTGATAGACGTTCTTGCCAGACTTTGTAGACTTGAACGACGTCTGTCAGCTCTGGGTTCTGCATGACTTGACTTGCCCTTTGGGGCGCTGGTGAGGAATTAGTGGCGAGAGAGATGTAAAGCCATTCGCCTGAGCTGTACGACGCTTGACGGAGTCTGTGTTTGTGGAATCGAAATCTGGGTTTGGAACTTGGAAGATAAGAATGTCGAACTTTCAAAAGGAGCCTGAGAGGTAGGATTTATTAAAGACGTACTGACTGAATACGATCCCAACTCTCCTATCGCTCAGGTTTGTCAGTCGACGGGTGGCTCCATGTCTATGAAGTTTGAACGAGAGAAATGACTTGCAAAAGGAAGCAAACATTGTCTTGGCCCAAGCG
>JBBPOM010001216.1:0-12793 GCA_038091455.1 Leccinum uliginosum | reverse complement strand
CGAAGTGGCAAAGAACAATAGAAGGACATGAACACAACAAAGCAACCACTTGAGCGTCTACTCCAATGGCGGGAGACAGGCCAAGAGTGATGCATTGATGATGCACAGGAAACGAAATGCGTCATCCCAAAATACAAAGCCAACAATGCACGACTACTACACGTTGACCGTACCAATCCTCGCCATCAACTCACTCAACGACGTCCCGACCCGATTCTGAACCTGGACGAAATTGTCTGTCGTCATGCGTTTGTACCGCCCGCGCTTCTGCGAGGCTAGCACCAGTGCCTTGATATGCTGCCGTGCCGAACGAGAATCCACAGCGCGCGCGCGTCGAGATCAAACAGAGGATTGTGTCCCGAGCAAGTCGGCTTTGATCTCGATCCGTACCTCGCTGAGAATCGACACCATGGCATCATAAACGTGAAGGCTTGAGTCGAAATTATGTCCTATGAGCTGTGGGAGACCCGTGGGGCGGAAAACAAGCCCAGAAAGTCGAAATCGACCAGAGACTAGATGACGATATGAGATCAAGGAGACATTCATATAGCTCGACGATTGGAGAGGGACCGGGAGAAGACGATTGCAAGTCCTGCTGATCCATCTCAGCGGCCTCTAGTACTATGGCTTGGGGAAGATGCGGAGGTAAAATTTGGTCATATACAGTGAGACCAGACGGTTTTGGTAGTGCTATCTGAGAATTTCCAGTGCAAGAGAGACGCGTGACAACATCCGACTCCGTCAGGATGTGCTTGAGGAGGCGTGGAAGTTGCAATCTGTCTGTGCCAGTGCTCACCTCGAGAAATCGGCGTTCTTTGAATGACCCGGCCGGATCCCCGATATTTTTCCGAGAATGGAGTGTACCAAATTTTCATCATCTCCTGCGCTCTTCAAGTTCGCCCGTTCGTATAAGTCAGGGTTGTCGGACCAAAGCAATGCACGAAAGCTCTTCCGACATAGAGGTTTGATTCGTGGAAAAGTTGATGCCAACATATCCAACTCATCAATTCATCCCAGGTTGCTCTGGAAGGCATTTTACCGTTCTCGCTCTCGAAAGCTCCGCAGATGATACTTGTGCGGCCGTCATAACATCGTCGAGACAGATTCTTTCCAACGTGATCATCAAGCAGCATGAATTGTACGTCTTTTTTTTTTTTTTTTTCGCGCGTCTTCACCTCCTCACGCGCACTCTAGGCATAAACATTTCGGCGGAATTCACCCCACAGTTGCCATAGAAGGCCACCAGCGCAACATGGTGAGAATTTCCTCATGTCCAATGCGACTACGTGCACTAACAAAGGTTCGACGTTCAATGAATTAGCCCATTGCTGTTCAACGAGCACTTCGCGAAGCAGGCACGCCGATGCACTCCATCGATGGCATCGCTTTCACGAGGGGACCTGGTCAGTTCAAATAATTCGTATACGTACTGTAGTATCTCATACGGATGTACTAGGCATTGGCGGTTGCCTCAGCGTTGGATCCAATGCTGCCAAGACACTTGCTGCAGCCCTAGGAAAACCGCTCGTCGGCGTGCATCACATGGTAAGGTTTCTTACGCACGCGTTTTGGAACACGTTCTTTTTATCACACACACGTTACTTAGCAAGCGCACGCACTCACACCATTTCTCACGTCGCCTCCGGAAGAGCGACCTGGGTTTCCATTCCTGACATTATTGGTATCTGGTGGCCACACCCTGCTGGTACTTGCAACGTCTCATTCGTCGTTTCGGATCCTCGCCAACACCGTCGATGAAAGCGTTGGTCGCACGTATGACAAGGTGGCTCGGATGTTAAGGATGCCATGGGGCACACGAGGACCGGCTGCCGCCCTAGAGGAGTTTTGTTGCCAAGAAACCAACGATCGAAGTGTCCTAGAGATCCCGCAGTTCTCTGTCCCTATGCCTGGGGAGCTGGCGTTTTCGTTCAGCGGTCTTCATTCTGCGGTGGAGAGGCATATATCTAGGTCCGATGTACCCCTCACTGAAGCGGATCGACGCGCTCTGGGGCGCGCATTTCAGGATGGGGCGGCACGGCAACTTTCGGACAAGCTGATACAGTGTGATTCCATGCTGCGAAAAGAGGGAATTAACGCTCGACATGTGGTGGTCAGTGGTGGTGTTGCGAGCAACTTATTTTTGCGGACCAGGTGTGCACGTTTCTTTCTATTCCTTCACGCGACGTATATTGACTGTGGTCCCGTAGGCTCAGGGGTGCGCTAGACAAATACACTCCTGAACAAAAGATGTCTTTAATCTATCCCCCAGTGGAACTTTGCACAGGTAGTTACGCATTGTCTTTGCTCACACTATAATCTAATATTCGTCATCAGATAATGCGGCAATGATTGGTTGGGCGTCTTTGCATAGATTCCTTGCTGGCGACTACGACGACTATTCGATCGAACTCCGATCTAAATGGAGTATCGAGTCACTTTCGGATTGATATTGTTCCTAGTCCTCTTTTGCAGCCGCTCCCGCCACATTATAATCAGAACATTGATTCAGTGTCAGCCGGATTCCAAATTTGCAAAATGGTTGCCCGTAGTGCGGATATACTTGTGTGGGGGTGACCTCCAAAGCTTGCGGGAGCGATTTGCACGTGCAAAAACCAATAACGCTTGCAAGTCCCACGAGACGGAAAGCGAAGCATGAGTGGGATGACGTACGAAGAGGTGATGGGGTTCAGTTATGGTTCCCTCGCTTGGACAAATGATCCCAAGTGACTATTCGCCTTGTCTACCAGGAAAACACTCATTGCATCACGCTAGCACGCAACGACAACATCGTCGCAGCCTCTGCTGAATCCTGATTTGTCGTTCTCACTCTGGAACACCAAGACGCATCAAAAAATTGAGACCAACCACTTCGGCTATATCACTTACATGGCAATTTTTGCAAACCACGACATTAATGTAACTGGTGGACACGGGATACCTACCACTCGAGGTCTGTACGAGATCCTGCCGTCAGCCTACGGCTACCTACTGTCACTATGTGAGTGTACATACCAACGTTGCATGAAAAACTCGTGTGAAACGACACCTAACCCCACTTTTCTAATTTATGAGATACGCCGGGAGCAAAAAAAGAGGGTTCGAGGGCCAAAATGATGGTTCCCGAAGATGAAGGCACTACGTATTCGAGATGCGCATCAAAATACGCCTTTTCAGCCGAATAATTTCTTTGGGCCAACATCCATTCCCGTCAGCTACGAGCATAGCCAGACAACCTTATTTCGGTGCAGATTGGGGTAGGGACACCATTTACGGAACTGATGGGCAGTGTACACGGTCGACGTTCAACAGCCCTTCCCTCTTCAAAGCGACATTGAACAATATAGTATGTCGTGACTACACGATGTCGAGATGTGTCATTATTGTTTTAATGTGTTCTCACTTGGGTACAGATTTAGTCGGTTTTTCGAGTCTCGTGGTAAATCCGTTCATTTGTATGTTGACCGACCTGCACTGAGCGATAGATAAAAGCCTAACAACACCGTCCACGGCGCTCGTTGCGCTTGGTCTTGCTTAGTCCGTCCTCAACATTTTCATTTTCCACCGCCCACGCAAAACGGCGCCAATCGCTGCGACTAATTCGACATGGCTAGCGCTTGTACGCAAGGTTCTGCATGTCCGCTGGGGCAATTTGCAATTGACGAAAGCCGGCCCATGAATGTGGTTATCATCGGTGCCGGTTTCAGCGGTATTGCGGCAGGTATCAGGTAGATCTGATACGATCAACTTGCAATTCGTATTAACGTAGATCGGAATCCCAATAGGTTCCCCCAAAGGGTGAAAAACATCGATATGACCATTTATGAAAAAAATGCTGGTGTTGGAGGAACATGGTACTCCAATAGATACCCTGTTCGTCAATATTTCTCTGGCGCACTTAGCACTGCAGGTGGACCTCATTTTCTCTTTTCACCCAGGGTCTCTCTTGTGACGTGCCTTCACATGCAGTACGCTGTCTTACTATTGATCTTGTGATCACTGTCGTCTATAATGACGACTTTTCAGTACCAATTCACGTTCGAGGTGAACGTAAGTAAATCGCAAGTTCTCGTACGCACTCATATTGATACGCCATAGCCTGAGTGGTCGTCGTTGTACTCATCCGGACCAGAGATTCGTGCATATTTGGAGCGCGTGGTCGAAAAATACAGGCTCGCTCCCTACATCAAACTGAAGCATGAACTCACTCATGCGCGATACGACGAGGCCGAGGGAAAGTGGCACCTGCGGATTCGTCGGCCAGGACCCAGACATTCGGACGAGAATCCGTCGTACGAGGAGTTTGATCATATCGCAGATTTCGTTTTCTGCGGTGCAGGTTGCCTGAGCCGCTGGTCGTGGCCAGATATCGAGGGACTGCACGACTTTAGGGGCAAACTGATGCACTCGGCTGACTGGGATACGGACAATTGGAGAGAAGGCGTCAAGGACTGGAATGATAAAGCGGTGGGCATGATCGGCGTGGTACATTTGCTCCCTCCCATCGTCCGTGATCGGTTTAGAGACTTTACTTACTGGATGCCATCTAGGGCTCATCGGCGATACAGATCATTCCAGCAATTCAGCCCTATGTCGGAAGACTGTACAATTTCGTTCGCGGGAAGACTTGGGTGGTGCCTCCATTTATCGCTGACAAGGTTGCCGAGATGATAGGACGTGATCCTGGTGTTGCTAGTGACTGTACGCCCTGACGAACTTGCACGTGGACGCTCGCATTCACCTCCAGATGCAAGATACGTTCGATGAGAAAGACAAGGCCAAGTTCCGTGATGCAACATTTTACAAGGAATTTCATCATAGCTTGCACGTTGAGGTCAATGTAAGTACTCAAACTCCTTTGTGTCTGTTTAAGTTAGGCTGAAATCTGCCAGTCTTCGCACAATTCTACTTTGCGGAACCCTGAGCGAGAGCTGTATGACCGCGACACATTCACGGCTCACATGAAGCAACGGTTAGCCAAGAAACCTTGGATAGCTGATCATAGTGAGTGTTCTCCTTTGTTGTTGATGGTTATGCTCGTTTGACTCGATTGTACCCCAGTCATACCCAGTTTCCCTCCCGCGTGCCGCAGACTCACACCTGGTCCTGGGTTTCTAGAGGCCCTATGCGAAGACAACGTACGTGTTTCCAGAGACGCAGGTAGATGGTTGTCGAGAGTAATATCGCCAGGTTGATTTCGTCCCGAAGGACATTCGACGAATCACGCCTACCGGCGTTGAAACGGTGGATGGACAACACTACGAGCTTGACATTCTTATTTGCGCTACCGGTAAGATTTGACGTTTACGATGCATGTGGAGGGCTGACGTTGATTCTACTAAGGTTATGACACCAGTTACAAGTATTCCTTCCCTGTCGTCGGTCGATCTGGCCTGACGTTGCAACAACGATATGACCCGCACCCTGAGACGTATCTCTCGATATGCACTAACGGATTTCCCAACTGGTTCAACTCACTCGGCCCCAATTCTGTTATTGGCGCCGGTGCCCTGTTAGTCATCCTAGAACGCGAAGTCGAATATGCTGTCGCCGTTCTGCTCAAGATGCAGCGTGAGCGACTCAAAAGCATTGAGGTCAAACGGGAAGCTGTGGAAGACTTTGATCGGTATCTCGAGGTAAGTAACACCCTTCTATTTGTTCCTTGATTGGTCTCGTGCTGATTGGCGTCTACAGGCATATTTCCCTGGAGTAGGTGTTTGTAGCATTCTGATACGAGAGTGGAGTGGACCTTGCTGATGGTTCTCAGACCGTGTTTACTGCCAAGTGCCGATCGTGGTACAAACTGGGCAAGGAAGATGGTCGAATTGTCGGACTGTGGCCGGGCTCGTCTTTACATGCAGTACGTGCCCTCGAGCATCCCCGCTGGGAGGATTATAACTACGAGTACTTGGACGACGTCCGAAATCGGCTTTATTGGCTTGGAGACGGTTCGACGTACGACGAAAAGTACATGACGGGCGATCGTAGGTGTCTTGGTTTATCTCTCATTAGACTCGTCCCTATGCCGTGTGCTCAACGCCGTTCTGTGACCTCGTCGACACAGGCGCATGGTACCTGGGAGATGACGAATTAGATTACCCGCCAGGTACGTTGCTAGTGATGTGGAACGATCTGACGGTGCTGACACATGTTTTCAGTGCCGGGTTCGCGATCATGAATAGAATTTATTGCGCTAGTGCGGAGGTATTGTTCAAAGAAGACAAGGTCCCCAGTGTCTTAAGTAGGCGGACTCTATCGAAGGTATCAGAAGTGCGCAAGTGGATACTCTGGCTCGTGATTATGGACGAATCGATCCCGTATCTTGACAATCTTGGTCGACCTCCGAAACTCAGTGGCGGACAATCTATCAGAGGATGCCATATGCATAAAGCAAACCAGTCCATTCATATGAGCAAACTACAATGTGAAAACATTCATGTGCAAGGGCGCAAAGCTGCTGAAATAAAGCTGAGCCCGTCAGGAAAATCCACATGTTTGTGAACGATACCCACTGCAACACCATGACTGGCATCAATAATTCTCAGGCTGTTGGGTTCGGATACAACGAGTCAGTGGGTTTGTTCCTTCTTGGTCAAAGTGCAATGTGATAAGTATGACTGTGCATAGCGGAGATGCCGTTAAACGTTCCTTCAAAAGAATAATCATACTGCAGGTTCAAATCCATTCGGAATTGCACGACGTTCGGGCACATGTGGTCGTAGATACTAGTAGCTCGAGTTTGCGGCGATCGAGTCGGAGCTTGTCAGATTAGTCTGGTGACGCTGCGGTGAATCTCCGCACTCTTTCCGATCAGGGCTAGCTCGGACGGCGTACTTTTAGCTTGCCCCTGAGCCATGTCAGTTCTCAGTTCCATCCCATGACCTCCACGAAGTTCCATGCCAACACCCCGGTCCCGGGCCGTACGTTCGCAAACCAGGACGCCCTCCCAAAGTTACCCATTCCTTCTCTCGAGGACACTTGCAAGCGATATCTGACCGCCCTACGCGGCCTTCAAGATGACGAGGAACATGCTGCTACCACCCGTGCCGTTCAGAACTTTCTCGAGGGAGACGGTCCTGCCCTTCAAGAGCGTTTGAAACAGTGGGCTGCAGGGAGAGCAAGGTAATGTCTCTCCTCGATCGCGTCTAGAAGTAGCGCCAACTTTCTGTCACACAGCTATATCGAGGATTTCTGGTGAGAAACCATCACGACTCTGCCATTTCAAGTCACGTCTGCTCATTGACGCCGATACAGGTACGAGAGTTACCTGTCACACAGCGATCCCGTGGTTCTCGCTCTCAATCCCTTCTTTGTGCTCGAGTACGTGTCTACTCTCTTGAGATCGTCCATCGATCGTTGATATCTTTCCCAAGGAATGATCCCACCCCTGATCGAGGTTCTCAGCTGCCTCGCGCTGCCGCGCTCATCATCTCTTCTCTTGGCTTCGTTCATGACTTGCGTGCAGGACAACTTGACCCCGATGCCGTCCGCGGGCGTCCTCTTGACATGGACCAGTACACGAGATTGTTCGGAACCGCGCGGATTCCAACACAGGTGCGGATTTACGCCTGATCATCGTCAGGGGCTGACAACGAATCTTACGGGAATAGAGGGGCTGTAAGATGGTCGTGAACGAAGCTGCCCGTCATATCGTCGTCCTCAGACGAGGTCAGTTTTGTAAGTATGACGAACAACTTTTTCTTTTCGTGCGTGGTTCGAATCATCTGCTTTGATCAGATTGGTTCGCCGTCCTTGACGAGGAGAATCGGCCTTTGTTGACCGAACGCGAGGTTCTGCGTAACCTGCAGGCCATCCTGCAGGATGCCGACAAGACCCCTATCACCGAGGTTTGTCGATTATTCGCTCATATTCCGCTCGTTCCCCTCATCTCGAACGACGTCAAGGTTGCCCGGTCTTCCATCGGAGTTCTCACCACAGAGAACCGTAAGACTTGGTCACAATTGCGCCAAGCGCTCGCAGAGGACCGAACAAACGCCGCTTGCTTGAGTCTCATCGACGATGCACTGTTCGTCGTCTGTCTCGACGACGCCGCACCCGCTCGTGACGGCGTCGATAGTCAGCGCACCAACGCGCAAAGCACGAATGGGGAAGACTTGGCGGCGCTCTGCTCCAACTTCTTGTGTGGGACCTACGACCTTCGAGAGGGAGTTCAGGTGGGGACGTGTACCAATAGATGGTACGACAAGGTTTGTGATTGTATCCTATTTACGCGATTCGTCCACTCACCACTGTGTGGAAACAGCTTCAGATCATCGTTTGCGCGGATGGGGCTGCTGGAATCAACTTTGAGCATACCGGCGTAGATGGTCATACTGTTCTCAGGTACGTATTGATACTCATTTCTTACGAAGCCTTGACCATTATCAGATTTGCGGCCGACGTATTCACAGAGGGTCTCATGTTGTTGGCGCGCTCCATCAACCCGTCAGCTCCTACGCTATTCCATGCTCCGCTTTCCCCACATGCCAGGTCGTACAAACCACCCAAAGCAAATCCCGGGGAACAAATCCGTTACGCTCTCGACAAGTATGATACGAGCCCCGTCAAACTTATTTGGACGCTAACGCCTCAAATTCGCGTTGGGATCCGGTTTGCGGAGACGAGGCTGAGCGACCTAATATGTCAGAATGATTGCCAAGCCCTGGAATTCAAAGGGTACGGAAAGAACTTCATTACTAGCCATCTATTCAGCCCGGATGCGTTCGTCCAAATGGCGTTTCAGGCAGCGTACTTTGGACTCTACGGTCAGTAGAGTCGCTTGGGGTTGACGAATCTAATTGAAAAGTCGATCATCATTAGGAAGGACGGAGTGCACGTACGAACCTGCGATGACGAAAGGGTTCCTGCACGGTCGGACAGAGGCGATCCGAACCGTTCAGCCGGAGAGCGTGGAGTTCACAAAGGTCAGTTATTTTCGTCTTCTCCACTCTCTCGGGCATCTTATCTGGTTCTGTAGACGTTTTTCTCAGAAGCTTCCAACGTACAGAAGATAGCTAGTCTGCGCAGAGCATGCGAACATCATGTCGCTCTGACGAAAGAGTGCAGTCAAGGCCTCGGCCAAGACAGGTCAGTCTGGAAGGGCCGATGTTGATCAGCTATACTCACGCTCCCGACTACTAGGCACATATATGCACTATATTGCCTTTACCAACGCCAGCTGAGCGGCAACCTCAATCCCCTCCCCGATGATCCTGTTCCGAATGCCGTGACAACCGGACAAGCCCTGCCACTGCCATCCATATTTGCGGACCCAGGCTGGAGCTTGCTCGGCACATCCATCATCTCGACGTCCAACTGTGGAAACCCTGCGCTTCGGCTTTTCGGATTTGGTCCTGTTGCTGCTGATGGATACGGTATCGGTTACATCATCAAAGAGAACGGGATAAGCATGTGCGTATTCTGAACAGCCTGTGTGTTTTTTGCATAGATCTGATGCTGGAGGCACGCGTAGCGTGGCGTCGTCGAAGCATCTTCAGACGAGGCGGTTCTTGGACACATTGCAGAGTTACTTATTGGAGATCCAGCGCATCCTGATCCAACAGTACATGTCAGCCAACGAGAGGCCAGCACCATTCGTCGACCATTCCGGCATCCTTCGCGACTCCAAGACGGGGCGGCCTATCAATGGTCAGAGCAGCGATTCGGACGATGGTGCCAGCGATGATTACGAGGACACGATGAGTCAGTCGCACCCCATGATTTCGATTGCTAAGGATTATCGGCTGATCAGCATGGATATACGACATACAGCGGGCTATTCCTTCTTTGATAGCGGCGATATGGAACTGCTCGGGGGCCGGAAGAAGAGTCCGTATGCGAGCATAGGCAAGTCACCTGTGCGATCCAAAGAGGCCTAGATCTTGGAACTGACTCATGTGGGCTCTAGGCAAGGTGCTCGCGCTGTCTGAATACTGAAACAGGTGTGAATAAACGTTGTAGTGGATGAAATCTACGGAGTGTAGAATATTGAATCGGGAATATCAATGCTGTACTAGCTTGCGCACGCAATGCTTGACGCAAAATCGGTGACAGAGTCTCAGAAAATAAAACTTGAGGGTCATTCCCGTTGCAAAAGCGGGTCGTATTCATTAAACCAGTATAATCTCTGCATATCATCGACAGGTCGGCATGGAAAGGGAAATAAGTAGAATGCTGACGAAATGCCGAGATGTTCCAAGTATAAGAGACATCTGATGATTACTAGAAAGAAGAGATGCGAGGAAAATGAAAGGAGAGCGATATTGTGGTCTTGGACCCTGATACGTGTACATGTTATGTTAGGGTAAGGAACGTAGGTGGTATCGGTAGTAAGATGCAATGAAAACGTACAATGTGAATGACAAGTCTAAGAGAATGCGTACTGTGATACTTAGTACCAAGCACGCTTTGCGATCAAAGGAAACATCTCATTCAAGGCCTTGTACCGTCCCCGTTACTTGACGTACAACTCTGGAACCCAGATGTTCCTATAGTAATGAACGGAGAGCAGGACCAAGTCGGTCATCCGAATACCTTGCGTGTCAGGGTTCATGCTCCACCTCTCCCAACCAGGAGTAAGAGGATATCTCTATAACACGGCGCGGATAGTTGATCAGAAAAAAAAAAAAGATACACAACCAGATGGAAAATCGTTGGGAATGCTCACACCACAGTATTTGTGAAAATTCAAGAGCAAACCACAAATCTCCTTCGCAAACTCAAGACGCGTAATAGGCTGTCCGTCCCGATGATGTGTGTCAATCCGCGCACGCATCGGGTTGTTGTGGGTGGTGGGTACGAATCCTGGCCACTTGATGTACAGATGTCCGTCAGCATCCAAGATAATCAATAGACCTTTTGCGTTGATGCTCACCTCCAGGTTGATCGTCGTTGCCCTCCATCCGTATTGCTCGAGCACAGGATCGTTCGCGCCCTCGATCGTCACCCTGTCCCTCATCAAGTCCATCACGAAGACGCCAATCTGCCCGGGACAAATATGAAAGGAAATGCCCGGAAAGCTCTCCACAGGGGGCCTGTAGAGTGGTGGACGGGGCACGTGTTCGATTCGCCTTTCTCCATAGAGATAGTGGTACACAGGCTGGTTATCCATGAGTTCGTTCTAGAGCTGCCAGTGGCAGCAGGAAAGGTAAACATCAAGGGAAAGACACAAAGAAAATGCGTTCGAGCACGCACCGCAGGGATGTTCTGAGAGTTGATCGATGGTGTTCCGGACGTCGGACTCGGAGAGGATCAATCAGATGAATGAGATAGTAGAGGTTGGGAGAGTAGCTGTCAGCGATGTGCGGGGAAGAGCAGCTTTATACCCATTCCGTATGTCCCCAGGCCGTCAAAGCAATAAGGTCTGAGTGTCGCATATAGGCCACGGCGTAGGTCAAAGCGTTTATACCGGTTCTGTGTCACCACGCACACAAAGCATTCAACAAGAAGGGACCACATCTAGGCCATAGTATAGGTCAAAGCATGCGACACACGCGCTTTGTATGTCACCCACGTCAGCCCGCGATAGAGAAACATCGGCATAATACGTCTGGGCCGCGCGCCGGAACAGAAACCAAAACAAAGAGAACTCACCTCCGCACTAAGTCAGACCGGAACCAAAGCCGCGATAACTTGAAGATGTATATGACACATCCGAGTCATACACCGTGGACAAAAAATATACATTCGAGAAGGAGGGCGCGCTGCAGAACGGCAGCGTTGAGGAGAAGCGAATTTAAACGAGTGCTAGGTGTGGGGAACGATCGTGATGTTGATGATGGCAAATTTCGGTACGATGCGGCTTCCAGCTCGACAGGAGGGTAAACGACAGAGGCTGCGAGGCCCTGGGTGCTGCCCATCGTGACACCAAAGAGTGAGTACTTACTGACCTAAACTTGGACTGGACCAAAGTTTGAAAGTTTGCAAAGTTTGTAGTCACTGCATAACCGAGAAGCTTATTAGCGCTTAGCGCTTAGCTTCCAAGTACTCTTACGCGAAAACAGCTTGACTCGGACACTGGCAGCGCTCGTTGCCAACAACACATGTCAAAAAGAATGATAGATCCTTTATAAGTCAGGGACAAGGGGAGGAACCAGGTATGTGCCCTGTCCATCACGAAGATGATCTGGTTGTTTACCAGGATGTATGGGATTGCAAATCTCCATTACTTTGATCTCGCAAGCTCTAAGCTCGGGTATCTGCGCGGCCCTCGGTGCTGTGGTGCTACAATATAGGGTTCAAAACGTGAATGATATCTACATGTGCCATTCGAGAGAAAGCATCGTTGGTGAGAGACCCCTCCACAGTCAACTTGACGCGGTTCTGTAGACACCGAAAAAACGAGAAGAAAGACCAAGCGCGATGTGAAATGAGGCATCGGGAAGGCCAACGAGAAAAACCCATTCGAGATATTCGTGACCCTACAAAGAAACGCATAAAATTCTCAGAAACACCATGACATGTGCGTCTTGCTTGCGAGAACGATGGAGACAGGAGGGTGGTGGGATTGTAGTGTTGATGCTCAAGACAATGACGTCGCTCAGGCAATTGCACACGATGGCTATCATGGTGAGTATGTTCGCTATGCTTGAGTAGAATATAACATTGCAGCACCAATGGTTTGCTTGTCCGGTACGCACGGGTGAGTGTACGGCGACAGGAGACTGAGACGAGGGCGGGTGCACGCTGTGTGGGTGTGTGCTTGATGATAGGAGGATGAGACAACACGAGGTCGAAAGGTTGCACGCGATGATGGTGAGAGGGCGCGCCGCCGACTTGATTCATCGGCTATCATGAT
>JBBPOM010001215.1:0-12795 GCA_038091455.1 Leccinum uliginosum | reverse complement strand
CCACACTCACATGCAGTATCTGGCATGATCTAAATGTATATCAGAGTTATGATTTTGAGTGTACTTGACAAATATGTTAATGTTTTATACAGGTTGAGCAGACTCTCATCAATTTCCTGATGGGTAAGTGGTAAACGTAAAAGGAATATTGTTCCCATCTCCATACCGCGACGCGCGTCGAAGATGGATGGCGTCTCTCGACATATCCCCTACCTTGACTTTCGTCCATCATGTTCTTGACACGCTCAGAGTACGGTCAGTAGCAGAGCCATCGCATACTTACTTCGATCGCGCTTGACGACATATCCAGATCGTGGCGTGAACACCTTCTCGCCAGAAGGTCGATTGTTCCAAGGTGTGCACCTCGCTATTCACTCATCTCACCCCCCTCCCGTTCTGACCAAACGACCCAGTCGAATACGCCATAGAGGCCATCAAAGTAAGCACCACCAGATCCCTCCCATCCTCGCGATCCAGCCTATACACGACCCATTCCCAACCCACCCCCTCCAGCTCGGCTCGACCACCGTCGGCGTCTGCACCTCCGAAGGCGTCATCCTCGCCGTCGAAAAACGCGTCCAATCGTCCCTTCTCGAATCCAGCTCCATTGAGAAAATCATGGAAATCGACCGTCACCTCGGATGCGCCATGTCCGGCCTCACAGCCGACGCGCGCACCATGATCGACCACGCCCGTGTGACAGCACAGAACCACACGTTCACGTACGACGAGAATATAAAGGTAGAGAGCGTCACGCAGGCCGTCTGTGATCTCGCGCTTAGGTTCGGAGAGAGCGTGCATGACGGGGAGGAAATGATGAGTCGGCCGTTTGGCGTCGCCCTCTTGATTGCGGGAATAGACGAGCTGGGACCGCAGCTGTGAGTGTCTCGGCCCTTTTTTTTTTTGCGTTTTCGTTGACATGGACGCGTGTGGGCCTGCTTAGATACCACACGGATCCTTCAGGGACGTTCATGCGGTACGATGCGAAAGCGATCGGATCGGGCTCAGAGGTGGCGCAGAGCGAGCTTCAGAGCAAGTGGTACAAGGTAATCCTCCTGCTGCATCGACAAGCCGCTTTTCTGACGTCGCCTTAGCAAATCACACTCGTGGAAGCACAAAAGCTGACGCTGCAAGTACTAAAGCAAGTCATGGAGGAGAAGCTCGATCACCACAACGTACAGCTCGCACAGGTGACACCCGGGAAAGGGTTTGAGATCTTGGACGAGGTGCAGCTGAGGGAAATAATCGATGCAATGTAATAGTATCAATAGAGTATATATTCCATTCTTTGCTCGACATTTTCGCTTCCTTATGAAATCAAGACAATCGAGCGTTATAAGATCCACTGATGGTCTGCACTGCAAGAGGGGAACTTCGAATGCCATCACGTCTGCCATATGACCACCAAGTAGTTCATAACTGAAGCGAAAAAATTACGTGTGATAGATAGGTATACATAGCGAGAGATCGATGATCGATGATGAGTGTGATCGACACGTAGCGTTAGAAAAAGGTAGTGCTCGTTTCTTTGCGCAAAATAGTGAGAAAAAGTGCATGGGAATACAACCAAGAAAACCCAAACAAAGCATCATTATGTATGTATGGTATTGCGATAGGATATGCAAGGCAATGGTGGAAAAGAACGAATCCAACAGCGAACAGATTTCTTGAAAACGGAGACACGGGGGTTACATGAGTTGCATGTTCTTCAAATTGGTAGTGATGATGATTTCTCGGACTGCGTGAGCCTCCTTGTCAGCTGGTCGGATGTGGTAAAAATTGCCGTGCTCACCCCTCTGAATGATCGTAGCAGTCCGTCGGGTATCTGTGACAGAGGTGAAGTGGACTGAAAAGCTGTCAGACAGAGACACGGTAATGATGATCAGACCTTACTCTTGAGTTCTCTGGCTTTGTTCACAGAGAACTCTTGATGTATGGCCATGAACTTGGAGTGAAAATCTTAAAGGAGTCTAAATCGGTTTCCGTTGTGCGAGGAGCAACGACTCACGTTTTGATACGCTATCGAAATCGTTGGGCCGATCGCCGTATTGCAACATATAGTCTTTGAGGCGGACACCGGCCTTCAATTTAGCCTAAGAGAAATGTCAACCTAGAGACTATTGATGCCTGAAATTGACTCACTTGTAGGAGATCGACTTTGTTTAAAAAGAGGATGATGCTGACGTCCATCAACAGCTTGTCGGAAACAAGAGATTTCCACAGCAGAAAAGAATCTTCTAGTCGATTTACTTTGGGATCCTACGTTCGAAGCATCATAAGCGAAAGATAAGCGAACACGAGGCAGAGTACGTCAACCCTACCTCTACAAGAACCTGATCGAACGCCGAGATCGGTGCCAAGAATATGATTGCGTTCACTGATTGTGATCAGATAAATGTGTCAAGGATCACGTCGTCATATTACTCACCATCCTCAAAGTACGGAGCCCAAGCGTGGCGTTGATTGCGCGCGCCGCCAACATCATAAACTTTCCAGTCAAGATTGCGACGTTGGGAATCTGGGATCGAAAAAGTATGTTCTACGACTCCCATGGTCTTTAGACGGGCCTTCAAAACGTCTTCTGCAAGATAATCGGAACTCTATTCAGGCACTTGATGAAAAGGCGAGAATACGCACGGTCGGATGGGAAATATCGCAGAGCAGTGATGCGGGTGATTTCGTCCAAGAAACTAGAATGCAGAGACACGGAAATTAATAGGCGACAGTCGCGAAGCGTAAACAGAGACACTTACAAGCCGCTGCTTTCTTCTATTCTTAGTTCTTTTTCACGCAACCGTTGCTTGACGCTGGAATCTTTCCAAAGAGCTAACATTGGTTGGGCACACGCGTTCAGTACATGAACAGGATCCGATGGGTCGTCCCACCATCCCTCGATCTCGTTTGTGTGAGCACTTTTTGGGCTTTTGATTTTATTACCGAGAGAAAACGCCTTCTTCCAGTTAGACCTGTAGTGAACGCTGACTTCAGAAGAATGCCTCGATTTGCTCGAGCCGTTGCTCGAGCCTCCGGGAGACAATGAAGGTGATGTAGGGGAGAGGGGGAATGATGGCTGACGAGAGACAGGGATGGTGATGACTGGATGTGGACGTCCGTTCTTTGTGACTGTGCCTTGAGAGCTAAAACCGATGGTTCCGTGACCGTGATTTGAGTCCGGCCTCGCAGCAGGCATGCGCGTGGGTTCGTCGTCGTCAGCTGAAGAGAGCATTTGTATCAGGTGTTCCTCGAGCTCCTTGAGAGGCTCAAGCGCTCGTCGGTATTGATCGTACTTGGCAACCTGAGTAAACTGCGGACGGCCATGTTTGAGACGATGTGTGACATCTGGCTCGTCATGATCCTCAGGGGAAATGGCGTCCAGAATTCTAGATAAGCATCAGTAAGGATACAGTTGGGCAGAAGCAGAGTGCTTGCCTGCGGATGGAACGGACAAGATTTAGATACACGACGGCACGCCATGCGATACGATCAGCATGAAATGCCGCTGGGGCATGCATCAACTGAAATTCTGCACTCGTCATAAGCGTCTCTTGGAGTAAAATACAAGAAGCAAAAGTCGCGGAAGAGATAAGGAGGACAATAGTACTATTAATCTTACACTGTGCGCATATCTCTCTGCGGTGCCGCCACGTTCACAAGGTAGGTGGCGAGGAAGGCGGAGGAGGGGTAGGGACAGGGGACGAATTACGCAAGGGGAGTAACAATAGAAATGGGAAAGGAAAGAAGTAGGGGTAGGTACTCACGCTTAAGCGTCGTGCTTTTGCCGCTCTCGCTCTGGCCAAGGAGGAGGACCTTGATCTCTTGCTTCGTCTTGAGTTCTTTCCTTTCCTGTCTGAGCATTTCATCGATGCCATCGCTGACGCGCTTTGCCTCGAGCTCTGCAAAGAGCCTGCGGTCGCGATCTGCGGGAGACTCGTTTGCGGGAGGCTGAAGCGCGGCCCAAAATGGATCCGACATTGATCGACGGCGGTTGGGAACGAGGGGGGCGTTCATCGCCATTTGGACGGTCGACGAGGAGGACGGGGGGAGGGGAGGACGAGCGAGACGCTCGGGTTAAGATGTGGAAGACGAGGAGAGGAAGCAACTTGACAAGGCGGCAGAAAGAAGGACTTCCAAACTCGGCAGACATACGCTCACGTGCCTGCGAGTATGTTCATGCGTTGGTGTGAAACGCAATACAGTACATCCTTACACTGTTCCGACAACTGAGGGTTAGTAGCTCCTCCGACATTCATAGTATTGCTGCATCTTGGCGACCGCGTGCTATTCTGCGACTCGGACCGTGCCTGGGCGACTTTACTCCATCATACGACCGCCCAAGTTCTGGCCCGCGGGCAGACCATTCTCTCGACGGCGGCTCCTCTTTCCCATGTCTCGTCAGGTACGGGCACGTAAAAACGGCATGGTTGACGTGCAAGAAGTTCTCGCGACTTTGAAACGCCTTCCCAGTTTCCCTCACACCCTGGTATATACGGTACATAGTAAGCACGTCTCTGAAACTCATGTCTGACGAGTCGCTTATCTTCTAACGTCACCAGCACCTTCAAACCGCTCTGCAAAGACACAGTGACTGATCATCCGTACAGTAACGTTACCGTACACAAGCCCATGGAGGCTACATATTTGGTCGCATTCGGGACTGAAAAGAAATGAGATGATGGTTCCTGACACTCTGTCCCCAACGAGGAGGAAAATATGGTTTCGCGGCTTTAATTGTATTTCCGATTTTTGCTGATGCAGGGCTCGTAATCACCGGAGCGCGCTCGACATCATGGCGTTGTTGCCTAGTTGAAGACTTCACGTACTTGTAATTCCGTCGCGGGCCCCGAACGGCGATCGTGAAACCCGTCAAGCGCCGGAATGCGGCACGAAGTATGTAATGCGCTCGTTGGATTGCCCTCGGTGGAGGTGGACCAGAACAAGTTTCGTCAAGAGGCCCGGCATGCTCACATAAACCCGCCGAGTAAGTATCACATGTCGTTTCGATCTCTGGGTTACATTTTTCTTCGGGCCATTCAATGACCGGCTGACGTGGATTCATGTCGTAGAACATCGTGTCACATCCTCCCACTGGAATATTGAATCCCGTGTAATGTGAGTGTATGTATGCACAAATTCAAGTTGTTGATTATGGACTTGCAGCTTCAAGCGTCCGTTATGATGTAGCGCCGATACTCCTTTCTGCCAAATAAACTTCGCAAGATTACGTACGGTCGCTTCTCACTGCCCTTGTCAGCCGCAATTACCATACATATTACAAGGTCGTCAAGTGGACCGGCGCGACTCGCAAATACCTCTGAGTACCTGGTGGCTATAGCCTACAGCCTGCCCTAATTCTGAACCACTCTCAGTCTCTCATGCTTTGATACTCATCACCATATGCATTGCCAAGTTACATCTTGGTTACGCTACACGCACATCCCGCCTCAGACAATTCAGTGACGGGGGGACGTTTATTGAATTTAGAATTTGTTCATGACAACATTATTGTCGCCATTCCATCGCAAATGAAGTTGATGGACGATCTCGTCTTCGGCAAAAACAACAAAAACTAAGCTGTTGCCAACGTGCATGCTGGCAAACAGGAACAGCCTCTCAGTGACCGAGACCACATTGGGAGAATCACGCCCCTATCCTGTTCATCCTGTCTTTACAAATATATTTACAGTACTGTAGTGTAATCAAACATACATTATTTAACCTGAGACGAAACCACAAGATAGTCACTCCTAGACATGTCACAACCGACGAGACAAACCTAACGGTGGTGAAGTAACTCTGGGTGTCGGAGAGGGTGTGATCGCGTCACTACCAGTGATGACTGCAGGAAGCGGCATTCGCAACGACGTACTGGGGCCCAGCGGCGCACCCAACGTCGGCGGCTCCGGATTCGGGCGCTCGGACGGGGTCGAGATACCCCGCTCATCCTCCTCTTCTGCTTCCCGTTGCAGCTCGGCGGCATCCCCGTCGTCCGACGTGGGCTCATCATCAATCATGAGCGATCGCGGTCGACGTGCCTCGATCGCAGAGACTATTCCTGCAAAGTCCTTCTCCCCGGTCCACTCTCCAACGAGTTCCGTGAGGTCGTCGTACCCTTTTGCGCTCACGATGTGGTGTTTGAATAGGTGGGCTTCGGCTTTGGAGCGTTCCGTACGAGGAGCTTTAAACTGACTGACGCAGAACTTGGTGAGGGCCCAGTGGTTGTCGAGATATCTCGACTTAGCACGTGCGTAAGATGCGAGCGAACGTGCGAAACGTGCGGGATTGGCTTACCAGTCTCAGATAGGGTGGTATGAGCGTAGACTCTACGTCCATGAGAGGCGTTGATGAGAAGCACGTGGGATTGGACTCGGCGGCCGTGGCGATCATCACGGAAGATGCACCTGGAGAGGGAGCTGTCAAACCTAGATACGCCTGAGTTACTTAACACGACAACAGACCTGTCAGCTTCTTGACGCGTTTTGCGTCCTCCCAGCCTGTAGAATCTCCGTTCTGAATGACAGCAATGTCTACGCCAAGTCCGTGCACGAACTCGACGATGTCGCCAAGCCTATGCACCAACGCGGCCTCTCCTTTTCGCATGTTCCTCGTGCGGCAATGGATCGTCAGAGCGCTCACGCCAGTACGCACGATACGCTCGACGAGTTTCTTGGTCTCCTCCTGCGTCGGGAGCAGTCGAATTTTTGCAGAGACAGTGATCTCGGGAGGAAGCTCCCTCCGCAGAGCGGTCAAGATGGCGCACAGAAGATCCGGGTTGGTGAGCAAGGCAGCTCCCATGCCTGAATGTGTGCTGAACGGCTTCGGGCAGCCGCAGTTGAGATCGATACCGGATACGTCCTGGAGGACGGTCTTGGCTGCTTGAACAGCGAGCTCGGGGGATGCGGAGCCGATCTGGTAGATGAGGTAGGGTTTTTCGATCGGGTGGGTGGAGAACACGGCGCGTGTCTTGCCGTTGTAGGAGACGACGCCGGTGTGCGCTGGATCGGTCGCCAAATGAGTGGGAGAAGAGGAAGAAAGTGGGGGTACTTACGGTCGACGGCACGTTCGGAGTGGAGGATGGCCTTGTCTACGATTTCAGGGCCCCAGACGAGCGTCGCGCCGTGCTTGAGGGCAGTCAGGCGGGTGGGCACTGTGACATAGTCAGTCGCGTGGAGAGACGCGTGTCATTCAAGTTGGACGTACGTGCGCCAGAGCGGACCATCGGTGCGAGAAATACGCCATTCTTGAACGAATCGTTTGTGAGATTTCCGATTTTCTGGCGCTTCGGTGCGCGTTCGGGCGAGGCTGACGTGCCGCGACGGGACATCAAGAAATTGACGAGGAACGACAGCCAAGAACGTCTCATCCAACCTTGTAAATTCACACGGAGCTACACAAATTTTCAATGATATTGGCGACTCTAATAGCACGGGCATCCTAACAAGCCAGCTGTATTTTCTATCTCTTCGCGTTCCAGTGACGATCTTTGTCCGCCGTTGCTCATTCATCCCGACAAATCTCACAGAAGCCAGAGTGTGCTATGTAGCTCTTCGGACAATATCACACTCCGCATTTCGTTTACCGACACTATCATACGAGAAAAGTTCTTTGTTTCGAACGTTCTTGCCATCGGGGCTTGAAGCAACTCGTTCATCTCGCAGTCGATTTTTCGAGTCAAGTTATCTGATAAGATCGTTCAAGTTCAGGAATAATATGGCTGATACGATGTGAATTCACACGGATATGATTCGATCGCTCGTCAGGTCAATGTCCACTATCAAAACCCATCCTTCGCTGGCCACAGTCTCGACAGAGGGCAAGCATACCGCCTCTTTACTTCCCCCGTCTGACACCCCACAGCTGCCCCCTCTGCCATCGGGCCGTATTCACAGGCCATCAAGGCTGGCGACCTCGTCTTCGTTTCCGGCTGCATCCCCCTCGTCCCAGCGACCGCCCAGGTCGTCGAAGGCGGTATCGTCCCACAGACCAACCAGGCACTCGCCAACCTCAAAGCTGTCCTCGAAGCTAGCGGCACCGACGCCGGTCGCGTCGTCAAAACCACCGTGAGTTGCTGGTTCACCCCGATCACCACTCATCTAGTACATACATGATCCCGCGACAGGTTTTTTTGAAGGATATGAACGACTTCGCCACCGTCAATGGCATCTATGCCGAATTTTTCGGTGGTCACAAGCCTGCCCGTTCCGCCGTCGAGGTCGCGCGCCTTCCCAAGGACGTCCTCTTCGAAATCGAATGCATCGCAAGGTATGTGGGACTTCTCGACACCTACCATCAACAAGTTCTGATCCGTTCGTACCCGCATTAGCCTCAAGAACTGAGCGTCCGCGGGGAGGTCATAATCGACATGCATTACTACAGATATTACAGATAGTAGTACATGTCCCGAGCAAGCATCCGATACCCCGTGTCTGCACTATCTGGTTGCCACCAGACCAAGTGAAAATTATGAATACTCTATGCGTGTGCTGGGATATCTAATGCGCAAAATAGATCACTAACATCGTGCGGGGATAGGCTAATATGGTGGACACCGGCGACTATAAAAAGAACGACAAACCGTAACGAGAGGAATCTAATGCTTACCCAGCCAGTAGATAGGAGTCCGAAAAGAGTGTAGCGCGGACAGAATAATAGGTCAGATGGGGCGACACCCGTCGCGTCCGTGTCCGTGGGTAGATCAAACGAGAAGAAAGATAAATGGCTATGGCAGCTTGCGGGATCCGTATCGATCAAGCGACGGAAATGAAGTGCGCCCAGGAAACATGCGACGTTCGTGTCGACTTCACATGATGATACAATCTTTGCTCGAAGTCGTATTCTTCCCATCGGAGCCATCCGCTCGCAGCACAACAGTCTCTGGGCGACCTGGAACAGGACTGCCCTTTAGGCGCTGCTGCGCCCGTTTGTCACCAAGCTCAGCTGCCTTCTTGAAGTACACCATGGATCTGTTGACATTTGATTAGAAAATTCAAATAACAATACGTGATGCACCACATACTCTTTGGGGTCTGGCGGTGTTCCGATGCCAACTTCGAGAAAATACCCAATGGCATACATCGCTTTGGAAAGTCCCGCGTCCGCAGCTCTCCTTGCCCATAGATACGCTTCAGTGTCCGATTGCGGAAGCACCCCCGGCGACCCAACCAAATACCATGCTGTCAGTGCAAAGCACGCGTCGCGATGATTTTGTTGAGCAGCAATGTTCTGGTCACTGAGTCAGAGCGCGACACTGGGGTCTGGCACGGACTCACGTAGTAATGAATGGAGAGGGCAGGGTCTTGAGGACAACCCAACTTGCCGTACTCGTAAAACTCCCCTAACCGATACGCTGACGGGGCATATCCGAGTTCTGATGCCTGGGCAAGAAGTTCAATGGCGTATTCCGTGTCCACAAAGACGACGTTGTACACGCCCTTCTCGTGCAACAGGGACAGTTCGTGGAGGGCATGTGGGAACTCGGCTGTAGCATGCTCTGCTGAACGTTTGAGCCACTTGACGCCCTCTCTGGGGTGCTTGGCGAGACCAAGCTCGCCGTTGAGTTCTACTATACCAAGACGGTACATGGCACCCGGATGGAGTGCGGCAGCCGCCTTGCGAAAAAACTGGAGTGCCTTGGGAGATTCACGTCTACAACCCCAACCATTCTCACAACACGTGCCAGCACGGTAGGCAGCGTCAGGGTGGCCGTGCTTTGCTGCGAGCACGAAAAGAGGGTAGGCACGATCAAAGTCCTGCTTGCCTTTGTATGTACCTATCCCGTTTGCGTAGCAGTCTGCGAGGAAATACTGCGAGGCGGGATGACCACGATCGGCGAGACGCTTGAGGAGAGCTAGTGCCTCTGTGACGAGGTTTTCCCTCTTCTCGATTGCCTTTTCAATGTCCATGACGTTGCCTGGCGTGGGTTCCGGTATGGGGTATGTCTTTGAGGCGTCGATCATGAAGACGGCGAATTCGAACTGGAGATCTGGATCCTGCGTTTTCTTTGCATTGGCGCGGTAGAGTTCGAGCGTGCGGTCGTGGGAGAGGAGTGAGGCTTGATTGCCTGGACGGAGATGGGAGTGATCAAGAAGAGGCCCTGTTGGGTGTGGTGGTGGGGATGGAGCACGGACAGAGCGGGAGGCGGGGAGGGAGCGGGAAGGAGTGAGGTCAACGTTCTGTGGGGCATAGAAGTCGTCTGGGTCGTGGTTGTGCTGGATGTCGAGCGCGCCGAGCGGGACGTCGTCGGGGTCGTACGCGGCGTCGGCGGGCTGCTGGAAAGGCGAACCGGAGGGGCGGGTATGCGACGGGCGGGGACGGGCGGGAGTACCAAAATCGGGACCGTAGAAGGAGTTTGGGCGGGACTGGTCCTGGGCGTGCATCATGGCGGACAAGGAACAAGCCTGTGACACAGCTTTACCACTAACACAATATTATTATGCAGTCCCTCCGCTCAGGGCGTCCCTCGGCGCCGTCAAGACCAGTCAAAAGACATCCTTCAAAGCTCGCAAAGTCCCCCTCGACCAGGCAAAATGCACGCAAGTCCACCGTGGACGACAAGATGAAGAAGCGCATGTCGCTCAGATATGCAGAGATATCAGCACCGACGGACGCATTCGTACCACCGCTCCCGACCGTCCCACTCGGCCTCAGACCGGGCGTACCGCGCGATCCAGACGAGATCGTGCGCGACATCGCCCAGGTCAGAGAGGATCCGCGTCTCCTCGACCAGCGTCTCCTTGACAAGGAGGACTTTAATCCAGACGACTGTGTGTCTCACAAATGACGCCAATGCATCACAAAGTTGACGACCAACATCACCAGACCTCAAGGCGAAGCTCGCTAACTCGACCGAGGCAGAACTCAAATCCCTCCAGTCCTCTCTGCGCTCCATCAAGGACGACACCGCCGTCGAGCTCCAGCGCAACGTATTCAAAAAGTCAGTATAATCTCGCCTTGCAGCTTATCGCTGACCACACAGATGATACAGCTATGCCGAGTTCGTGCTCGTCTCAAAAGAGATCGGTGTCCTCGAGAACGAGATGCTCGAACTCAAGGAGAGTCTCCAGGAATGGAAGAGCATGCCGTCCCTCTTGCACATCGACGAATCCGCATCTGTCGCAGGTCTACCTCTCTGTCCACACTCATGTCACACGTCTGATCCTGTCTCTCAGAACGCCGGCGTGCTGCACGCTCTTCCGTCGTAGATCTCCGCATCCTCTACGCCTCCCAGATGCAAGCGCTGCATTCACAGATATCCGGCTCTGCCAAGTTTGCGCCTGCCACCCCAGGCAGGCATGTCGTCGCTGAGATGGACGGCATCTGGGAGTTGAACGCGGCCACCTACAAGGTCGTCAGCATGGTCCGGTTCGTCGTATTGGACGATGCCGTCTTGGTCGCCAGGAGACGGAGGGGCGGTGCCTCTGCAGCTGGAAGCAGCAGCGCTGCCGAAACTGCAGGCAAGCTCGTCGCCGAGCGGTGCTGGCCCTTGAATGAGATGCTGGTCCTCGACACCAAAGATACCGCCAGTAAGTCGCATCTGGCTCGTGTTTCGTCTTCTGATTCCCCGCAGGCATGACCAACGTCTTCAAAGTTCGTCACGGCAAGGAGACGCACGTGTACCGCACCGATGCTCCCACAGACAAAAAGACGCTGCTTGGGCAGTTCCGCCAAGTGGCTGAGGAACTGGCAGTTCGAAGACGCAAGGAACGCGAAGGCGAACATGAACGCAGGAAAAGTTTGTGGGCAGGGACTAACTCGGGGACCGAGGTAACGTCCGTCGTTGCCTCCAAATTTAACGCCATTTTCACGTCCGCCAAGCAACGCGCATCCGCGGCGTTCAACCTCGACAAACTTCCCCCGCTTTCTGAGTGGATGACCGAGTTGGCACGTGCCGCCAATTCTTTGACGCCTGCTTCTGGAGAGGCTTCCAGTAGAGCCAAAAGCGACCGCAATGCGCATGCACTATCAGAGCTCTCAGATGACCTGACAGTTGCTATAGCACTCCGTGCATGGCCTCGTGCTGTCGAGCTGGCCGAGTCCGCACGATTTCATCCTAGTCTGTCGTCGCTTATCGCCGCGCTGACGTCTGCTCTGCTGGACGCTCTTGCTCTACCTAAGAACTCAAAGTCCACATGCGTTGAACTTGTCGGTCATTTACTGCGTCTCGGTGCTGTGGCTCGTGCTCGGGAGACGTTCCTGACTGCCAGAGGAGCGGCGATCAAGGCTTATGTTCGAGCCATCACGTTTGAAGGGCATGTCGGCCTCTACATTCACCAACTCGCAGTGGTGATGTTTACAGCGATCAAGCACACTGCGGACTGGTTCCTTGCTGGATTCGTGGAACATGAAATGACCTCTGGTGAGTCGTTGCTTGAACGAGAAGAAATACGGCTCACACAGAGATCCAGGCTTCATTGATTGGGCAAAGAAGCAAATCGAGTTGTATGCCGAGATGTTCAGGAAACAGGTCTACAGCTCGGACGTGGACCAACCAACGATCGACGAGGCGCTCAAGATCACTCATTCACAGAGTCGAAAGGTTTGTGTCCTTTCCCATATGTCGTTTTAGACTGACGTCCACCCAGTTGCTACAAGAGTTTGGCCTCGATTTTCGCTACCTCTTCGACGATCTCCTGGCTCAGCATCCCAAACCCACATCTAGGTCTAGGTCTACGTCCACGTCCGCGTCCACACCCCAGCACAAGCCTATCCGACTCGCGATTCCGCCTTCGTCCTTTTCACGGACGTCGAATTCGTCAAACTCACCTTCACCGTCACCTTCAGTCGCAAACCCGCCCACGA
>JBBPOM010001214.1:0-12816 GCA_038091455.1 Leccinum uliginosum | reverse complement strand
TTTGATGAGGACCTTACTTTCCCCATCCAGGACCTCTCACGAGCTTCCCCAGATCGGACCATGATTGTCAATTTTGTCATAACTTAAACGACGTGAATAAAGTAACAGATCACCTTGGCATTCCTTGGGAAGCTTCCAAGGACATCCCCTTCTCGTCCAAGCCCATCTTCATTGGTCTCGAGTGGGACATTGGCAATCGAACAGCACCTCAGGCACTACATCTCGGCATCAATAGTGACCTGACAGGTAGGGTTCTTTGTAAGGACGTAATTGACCTCGGAGGTTCGACCATCCGTTCGGCATCGCCCGGGGCAATCTAAAAATACGCTTCGGGGGTTCTTATCCCCGCTGCAATCGCCCTGCAGCGCACCGATAGCGCTTTCGCTGCGTATCGACCATCCTCGATGCATCCGCACGCACCTCACACGCGCTGCGCAGATGGTTTATCAAAAACGGCTGCAGCCTCCCCAGGTGCTTTCCAGTTCTCTGGTCTTAATGGTTACCCCCCCACTGACTCGAGGTAGCCTGCCGAGCACCAGTCATGGCTTCGGGCAACATTTCACCTCACCGAAACGCGCTCGTAACCGCAAGAAGTCAAGTACATACGCCTCTATTCCTGGCCGCGAACGCAAGCGTCAACGCCTGCTTGCCGAGCTCAAGGACTTGCTCAGATATCCCGCAGGCAGTTCCCCCCCGCCTAGTATCGCCTCTCAGCTTCCACTCAGATCACCTTCCCTCCCTGTCGAATCAACTTCCCTCCCTGATACTAGCAACGACGCCCCAGCGCTGGAAGTCCCATTCGACCCCAACTTTGATGCGGACTACGACGATTCGGCGGATGTTCATTGCACTGAACCTGAACCACCGCGATTGCCATCTGTGCCATCAAAGGCGACCTCCAACCACTACGCCAATTGGCATTCCACGATACCCACCCTCATAGTTCCGTTTCTCGCATACTTGGAGAAAACACTTGGCAAGCCTGCCCCCACCCCGCCAGACAGCATCTCTTCATGTCAAGCAGGATGCGGCGAGACGAAAAAGAATGTTTTGACTGTGCTATTCTATGATTGTAAGTTATCCTTCTCACTCTGATAACGTGAGCTAATCCCCCGTACGAGACTTTACGCCCATTAGTGTCGTGTCATGCCGATGCGCATCATTAAGTCAAGTTCTCATCGCTCATGGCCTATTTCCCACTGCGCCCTCCCAACCACGCCTCGCTGTATCAGTAGAACTCCTCGCATTCTACCGGGCATTGTTCGAGCGCTCCTGCGACGCGGTCAACGCTCTAGCCATGGCCCTGCATTCGCACTATGTCAGACGGGGTTATCGCATGACCGACAAGCAGGCAAGTTTATCAGGACAATGCACAACACGACAATGACATTTTGTCCAGGGCAAGGCGATACAAGAGCCGTATCGGCGCAGCCTCGGTCGAGCAATTCAATGGTTCGATGTTCTCCAGGTGCAGCTCGAGCAACGCATCGAGGCCGTCCTTTCCGAATGTCGAGAGCGCATTCAGCGCTCCATGGCCATCGCATCCCCAGAAGTCAAACTACCTGATGCTCCTGGCGATCTTGTGCCTGTGCCACGTGAAGTTGATCAGGCACCGCCCCCAGCCTCCCCCATGACACGTGCGCAATGCGACCCTCTGCTCAGCCAACGCTGTCCCGCATGCTTCGGAGGAACCTCCTTCGGCCGATCACTCGCAGAAGGCGGCGATATCCATGTTGCCACAGATGGCAACTTCCACCATCGCCACAGACGCACGGCCGGTGAAAGCCCGTCATTCTATCAGCCCCGTTATTTCCTCGCCAAATCGCAAGTGGATGAAGTCGGCCGACGCATAGAGAAAGTACGCAAACGTCCCGCTCGGTCTCGAACTGGCCCTGTCCCTGACGAGGCGGTTGACCACTGTGAAACTTCCTACGAAGCGGCAGACGGCAAAAAACAAAAAACGTCCATGGAAAGCTATGACGATACTGGAGTCATGGCACTCATTTGTCGCCACGACATACCACTTTTATTTACGAATATAGATACTCCCGGTGAACAGCAAAAGTATTGCATCTCATTGATAGAGCAACTATTCTCACTCCTCCCGCAGCATGCTACAGTGGTGCTGTTATACGACATCGCGTGCGTCATTGAGCGCTCGGTCGCGCGGGTACGTAGTACATAGCGGCAACTGATCCACCACCTACTCATAATACCATACAGTACGACATACTTGATCCCACCATTTCGTCGCGACTACGGTTTGCGACGACGGCCATGCACGCGTATGGGCACGAATGGGCGTGCCAGCTGGTCTATAATCCGCGTATCGTGGAAGGGCTTGGCCTGTCAGACGGGGAGGGCACAGAGCGGCTGTGGTCCCGATTCATCAAGTTGATCGGGATCGAACGCTCGTCATCAGTAAGTTCCCATGACAACCGTTGAAGCAGATACTCAATCATCATAGCGCCAGCGGCGACTGTGGTTGATTGACAGACAGGCCGTCTCCGTCGGCAATGAAATGTTACGAGATTTGGGTCAATGGCTGAAGCGACGATTGAAGAAGGGCGTACACGAACAGGGTGCTACCTCCGACAAAATTCTTGACGACTGTGGGGTTTCTGTATGTGATCTTCGGTCGCAATGGAACGAACAACGCGCAGCGCAGTTATCCATCCGTGCCCGTACGGCATCCATCCCCCCTTTGAGGCATGACACTCACACTTAGTCGCCGCCACTTTGTAGATGCCCCGGCGAGGCTCAAAAAAGAGATAGATAGCGTCCTAGTTCTGCAATCTGAGCTGGATACGTCAGAGCGCGCTTTGCAAACAGCACGCATAGTTATCGAGAAGGAACGTGATGCTACTGTCGCGCTGGAAGCGCTAGACAGCATGGATCGCACCCACCGCCGTTTGCTCGACAAGGTGGAAAGTTTGTATTCGTCTCTTAATGTGCAAGAAGAGTTCCCAGCCCTCGAGGGCGTCAACCTGGAGTTTGTGCGGATACTTCTGCTCGCCCGCGATCTCAAAATCAATATTCGCAAACGTGCAATCGGTAGTTTTTTTGAATGGGACAAACTTGACCGTGCTGTCGGAGGCAAAGACAAAGCGTTAGGTGCGACCGCTGACCATCCGCGCAACTATTCTACTGATTCACGGCAGGGACCAAGCTTCACCAGCAAACACGAAAAGCGATCGCGAAACGTCAACCGGCTCTCATGTCCGCCATTCGCAAGTTCAATAAGTATTGTGAACAGATGGAACAACTCTACGATCCGTCATATTCCATCCCGCTACCTAGCCCGCTTCCGACTAAACTCGCTGACCTGCGCAGCGATCAGTCGCTACTGCACGATGTGTGGATCACCCCCGCGGAAGGAGAAATACCACGGTGGCTTCAAGATCGTGATGTTCGCGAGGGCATTCGAGCCCTTCTGAAGCGCGATCGGTGCCGAGAAGAACAGCGCCGATTAGGGATGGAAGCTGACAACATGTGGCGTTGGTTCGGCCAGGAACTTGCCACCCTCGAACTGGCCCTTCGACTCCCGCAATGTAAGTCATACATCCATTTTTGGTACTCACATTGAGAACACCATCCAGATTCACAATACTACCTCGTGATACAGCAACGATGTGACATGATGAAACAATTACAAGTGCAATGGGCCACTCCTCTGGTCTCGGCGGTGCGATACGAGAGTCGTGCACAAGAAGCGATCACATTGGCCGCCAATCTATCCGGTCAAACCCCCTCCACCAACGCAGAGTATCACTGGTTACCGTCCATTGTGTGTGACGGTCGTTCCATCGTTAATCTTGAGGATGAGGATGTTGAGGACGAGCTGACTGAAGACCCTGAAGACGCAGTGATGGCGCCGGAGGCTCTCCTCCTTGAAGACATATTGGACGGTGGAGATAACGAAGAAGAAGATGAGAAGCACATCCCCGTTGTCCACCTGCAGTGGAAAGTTCCGCATGTAAGCGCTTCGAATTTAGTTTTTTTCATGCCACTGACCTCATGTTCTTCCCACAAATAGAACCTGACGATAGACTGGTCAGCCGTGCCAAGCAATTCGGTGCCGTCGGATGCCGCCGTGGTCCCGCTCTTGGCACGCGAACGTGCAAGCAGCGCCGGTTTCGGTAGCTTCATGTTTGCACCGAGGGACATCGAACTCTTGTGTAGCACAGATTCACGGCTCAACGACACCTGTGTGAACGGATGCGCAGCTCTGCTGCATTCTGTTCACATCGGCGGGGATGAAGTAACCCCATTTGCTATTCTCTCAACGCACGATCTCCCTCGAATCCGATATCACGCAACGGACGACGACCTGTGGCGGAATACCTCAAGAAGCCTGTATTGGGAGAAGGCTGTATGGGTTCTCCCCATTCACCGCCCGTCCTCGTGGGGGCACTGGGTCCTCTGTAGTATACATTTTGACAGCCACCGCATTTTATTATTCGACAGTCTAGCGGAGCACATGCCATGGCAAAACGAAATACATGTAAGTCAATGTCCCAAATTCCCAATCACAGCTGCGGTGCTCACAACAATATTCACAGGACATTATGGAACTCATCACTCGACTCTCTACCCTTGCATGTGCACGTCGCGGCGTCACACCGCGGCATGAAGGTTCATGGGAGGCTATACCAGTCACGGTTAGTTCTGCTTCATGCTTCACTCGCCACTCTAGCTCATACATGCCAATTAATAGGTAACCGCACTTCAGACGAACGCCGTTGACTGCGGGGCATGGGTTCTGGCCCAAATGGCAGCCCTGTTTCGGAGGCACGAGTTCACGGGTTTGAGTGAGGATGACATGCCCGACTTCCGCCGCTACCTATTGTCGCTTGTGCTGCAACTTCCAGTAGAACGGTAGCCTTTTTTAACTATTACATATGATGTGAGTATGTCGAACTATAAAGCCTTCTGTTACGTACGACAAATACTAAGACCGTTTTCTGTCTTCGTCCGATACGTCCCGGAGAACCTCAGGTTAATAATCCTGTTTCCGTCGTGCGTGATTACATCCGTCGTGGATGCCCCTTAAAATCGGTGCAGGAAGATGAACGGAGACAAAGAGATGACCCCCAAATCGAGCGGTGAGACGATCTTCCCACGCACCGTCCACCGATCCGCTCCCTCAAGAACCGCCACCATCGCGGTCCAGTCGTGTGCAATTACATCCGTCGACCGTCCATGATCCCACAGAGCACGGTGATGGCCCGAAATTGAGCAGGCGTGGCGATCGTCCCACCCAAATCAGGATATTGACCATCGTCACCTGATCGATATGCATTGAAGCAGCCTGATGGGCTGTGTGCGAGACACTCATTCCGTAATGTGCAGCCTGAGCAGAGGTCCCCAGAGGCTCCAATGGAGCAAGAGAACAAGGCACGTCCTGCCCCAAAGAGGCAAGGCCCCACCGCGAGGTCAAAATGTTGTGTATAAAAGATCAGAGTACTAGGCGACACGAGAGGGTATACAATGATGCAAACACCCGGCGCGCGCGGCGGTGAGCAACAACCCGTGTGGGTAGTCATCAGCCACGAGAATTCCGCAAGCGGTATCTATGTTGCCTGGTAAGTCAGCCTACTAGCAGTAACGCAGATACTTCGCTCCCGAATCATTTTCAAGCCGATGCTCATTGTCCTTTACCAGTCCTCCTATACGCTGCGGACGCGCGTCGCCACCACTCCCTATTGCAATACAGTGCCTCAATTTAGTAGAGGGGCAGGCACTGTACAAAGTCATCAAGCCAGTCGTCACCGCGCTTCCGGCCACTCCCACCCCAACCGAACTTCTCGAAGCGTTTGCCGGCGCAGACGCAGTGCGCAACTTTTTCCCGCCGACTATGACTGAGTTCTATGCAGTCGTCATCGGTTCTCCGCCAGGCGTCCATCGTTCCAGGTAAGCTCTACGAATAACTCCCGCCTTGTCTCTCTCACGGCCTGCAGAGACAGTGCGGTGCGGTCCCAGGGCAGCTTTACCCATTCGAGCTGGAAGTGTGTCAACACATTTTGGGAGGCACTCGCCTATGTTATTGTGAAAGGGATTGAAGACCGGATGCCCCCCATCGCGACCAATTCCGACCTCATGTCCGACTCGGAGATGCCTTCGACCCCAAGTACTAGTACGTGATCCGTGTGCCAAAATTTTAACCCTAGAACTAAAACGAACAAGACCCGCCTTCTAGTACACTGTCGGACGACTTGGATGGACTCTACATAGACTTCCCCGGGCAGCCCCCCACACCCAGTCCATCTCAACGTCATCGCACCCCCGCCGTGCGACTCGACTTCCCCTCTCTCACACCCAGTTCATCTCAGCCACGTCGCGCCGCCGCTGCGCCAGCAGATCGGACCCCGATGCGTAGTAGTAAGTAGATTCTGCCAGTTCTCGTCTCCCGCCGCACCGCCGACTTACCACCGCCACCAAACTTCAGCCAACGCAGGTCCGGGACCATCTCAAATGGGTCAAGATGTCCAAGGACAGATGCCCCAGACGCCATTTGTCTGCGTCCACACTCGCTCGATCCGCGGGATTATCGAGAGTAGGTATTATGTTTCCGCGGAACGCCTCGACGACAGGCGCGGGCGTGCAGTCGGCCCTCGTGCGACTGAGTATCTCGTCGCTCACGGCTATTCAGTGGATGCCGTGGACACCATTATTCAGGCCAGAGAGGCGACTCACACCTCCTACCAGTTCGCGCTGCAGCTCGCTATCCAAGGGATGGCATTCGAAGAAGCCGTATATTTGCACGGACTGATGGATTGACGTAGTACAGTACTACTACTACATTCCGACTACTAGAACTTGAAGCTCTCAGAGTGGGCCAGTCACGTTGTACTTGCGTTTTTGTTGTACTTGCGTTTTTTTTTCTATTCCGTCACAATTCATATGTATGCCTCCTCTATGCCCGTGGCATTCCTGGGAAGGCGATCGTGCAGGGCGTAATAATTCGGCGTGTCCGAGTCGCAGTTGATTCGCTGGCCCGAGCAGCAACTTGAATTTCGAGAACTTTGAATCGGTAGGATTAGGTAATCCGCGGCGAAACGTGATCGACAGGCCGGAGTCCGAACTGCCGACAGAATCCAGATCCGATGACTCCTGGTGCTAGTAAGTAACAGAATATGCCGCATCCCTTTCCAAGTTCATTTGACAGCTAAAGGTAATGTGCGCATATTTACCCCTCGAGGTCTGTATCTCACGCAGGTCAGCAAGCGCTCCGACGAGCCAGGACAAGACGAAACCGCGATTCGGGGAAAGATTAGTATGTCGGGCACGGTGAGTCAACAGTACCTTGAACTTCCTATACTTTAACTTTACTTACGACCATTCTGCAACCGTCAGCCTCGGAATATCGGCTTTATTGAGGGCATGCCAAGAAACTCAGAGCATACTAACGGCGATCAGAAGCACTTACACGATCACCTTTCCATCGGTGGCGGCGCGGGCATTGCGACCTAGCTCTTCTATGCAAGTGCTAGGCATGTTCACGTACGTGAAACGGCCCACGTGTGACGGTATTGTAACTGACGGGAACCCCTTGACAAGTTTCCTCCGTGACCCGTCCGAATTCACAAAACAGGCATCCATAAATCTCGATGGATGCGAACGCCGTCCCCGTGACCTCTCAACAAGAATTACTCACTAGGTCAGTCGCCCTCCTGCCATACCAGAGTGTGCGCACGCATTGAAGTTCTTGTCGAAGGAATTTACCATGGCTGACGCTCTAGGCGACCCTCCGAACGTCGGCGATAGTCACGCAGACGAACAACTGGGAGGTGGCAAGCGTCTCCCGTCTCCCCCTCCTATTCAGACCCCAACGAGGCTACGCACCACGGTAAAGCCCACTGAACGTGCTACACAGCTTCTCCAAAGTGCTCAGATACGGCGACGCAACTTACTCGCCGAAGCGGCCCCCCAGAGCACCGGGGAACATGCGCCAGGGATCTCAAGTGCGCTCAAGGACTCCAACAACGCCTCAGTCGTCCAGGCTCCCGGTCCCGCAGCGGAGCGCATTGACTGCGCCAGTCTTCTCTTTGTCGACGTGTCTAGTCAATCCCCGTTTCTCACCTGCAAGGCGAACCCCGGAGGTACGTCTAGCAGATATACATTCAAGTTATGCCATGTGGAAGACTGACATACGACCTCGGTTAGTCGCACAGTCCTCTCGGCCGACCGCAGGTTCCACCGGCTCCCTAGAGGGTGGTTTGAAAGTTCACCACCGTGACTCCAATGCTGGGCTGACGGGTGCCTCCCGACCGCCTGTCTCCACTGGAAGCATTCAAGTTGTCGAAGGGAAGCGTACTGGCAAAGGAAGGGCCTCGTCGGCTCAGCCTGGGAGTCTTCCTTACATCGCTAGTCCTCGACAACAGATTGGTACGTTTATAATAATCAGTTGCGTGTTGCATCTAATTACGTCGTTGCAGACCCTCTGGCGAATTCCCTCGATCTGCGGGTGGTGCTCGCCGATGTGAAGGCACAGAAGGCACGCGAGCGTGCGATCTCCGCGAGTAAAAATCAAGAATCAGTGGGATCTCCCGCCACCTTTCAAGACACCTTTCAAGACGATGACCAGCGCTTCGATGTGACGCCTCGCGCCCGGCCGGTGCCGGAGCTGAGGATGGCGATGGAGGACTCTTTCTTTGCCGACGAACACTTTGCAGGTATAGATTGGGATCAAGGTTCAGCCCGCCCCGACTCTCCTACGCCAGTCTCGCGCAATCGTCGGGAACCGTTCATGCTGCCAACTTTCGACGGTGATGATCCAGATGGCGACAAGGTCACAGGCACTGTCGGGAGAACGCCTGCGAAAGTAACAGACGTCCTGGAAGACGGATTCGAGGATATATACAACGCCTTCACCGGGCTTGCGGGTCGGGTCGGCATGCCGTTCCACCAAGTCGTTAATCGATTCATGAGACAGTTCGCGAAGACGTGCGCAACGAACTTGTGGAACTCGTATCAGAGTTTCTATGCGGCCAACAAGGAACAAGAGCTTGCACGACTCGAGAAGGATAATCCGATTGGTGGCACCCCCAGTACGTTCTTGACTGTGTTTACTGTGACTCTTGCAATGCTCATGAATCTTCGCTAGAGAATGCTATCACTCGCTGTTATGCGCTGTTCCAGCAAGCGTATCCAGACCGATGGGAACAGATTCTAGGAAAGTACAAAGACAGCGAGGCCCTCGACATGGGCGATCGAACAGTTGCCCAAAGGGAGGCGCTATTCCACAGGCTGGCGAAGCACCACACCCAGTCGGTGCGTACCCTGCGATAGGCGATATCATTCCCACTGACTGCGGCGTAGTTCGCAGGCATGGCCAAAGCCCACGGCTTTGAAGTCGCATTTCTTATGGCGGGAGGATCCGTTCATCAGGACGCCTCCCTCGGCGTCGTGTTCACGACCGCTGGCGCTGAAGAGGTGAGTGCTCTATGACGGCTACACGTTTATTAGCCCTGATTTCTGTCAGTTTTTCTTGGAGCGCTGTCTCTTCGATGACAACGACATCCTTGCCCATTTCAAAACACACATCTAGTAAGTTCATTGCAATTATTATGTACTTACCAGTGTTGTTTACATTCGCGTGTAGCAATAATCAGTCCCTGGCGAATGTGGCTGTAGCGCGGGAGGCTAAGACTGGCGTGCGGGCGGCCAAGGAGCCTGCTTCGTCAAAGGACGGGGAAGTCGCACTGGCAGATGATATAGAGATTGTAGACGGGCCCGAGATGGATGATCACGCGAGCGTTCGAAGCGCATTTATCCAAGCGCTGGGTGGGTGTTTGTTCCGAATGCCGTTGGGATGATCTGACGTTCATGTTCGCACGGCAAAGCTAAACTGGGCTGTGAATGGGTGTCTCGAAAGCTGTTCCCATGGAAAAATTTGCCCAACAAGCTGGCCGGCAGCGGAGTCGTGTGCTGCAATTTTCCGGATGCCGTTCCTTTTCCGGGGGAGGACCGTCAACGTTCCAAAACAGGGTCGAAGGGAATATCCGAACTTTCTCTTGCAGAATGTTCCATCCTCATTGCCGCACTGAATCACCCCAACCTCAAAGAACGACTTCGGTTTGAACAAAGGCCTAACACTGAAGTTGGTTCGTAGCTTCGTGATTTAATTGACTCGGAGGTTGAGTGCAACTGGCTTACAATTCCGCAGCTGATCTGCGCGGCCGTCGCTTGCCTGTAATAATCAGTGCTCCCCCAGAACCAGACTCCCGCAATGCTTTCGGTAAAAGGATGTTTGCAGATGGCACATTGGATTACAAGGGGCCGCCTCGCAAGATCGATCGTGCGGCTACACGCATCAAGAAGAAGAAGAAGGGCGTTCCAGCGGCGGCAGTGCAGGAACCCATCGTTATCGATGACTCAGACGATAACCGCACACTGGCACGTGGTAAACAGAAGAGGAAAGGTGGTCGCGCTGTCAGCCCTCTGTCGATCTCGGACTCCGGCGATGCTCCGAAAGCAGCTCCCTCCGCACCCGCAAAAAGGAATCTGCCTGCCCGCAAGAGAGGTCGCACTCAGCCTGAGTTCCAAGATTACAAGGCGAAGAGTGAGGTCGATGACGAGGTAAAAGATGGCGTTAGCTCCGCTTCGGGGTCCGAGTTCGTACCGGAGAAGGAAGAGAAGAAGCCTGAAAATGGGGCTAGGAGTGAGGACGAGGATTCAATCGCTGAAGGGGATGACGAATCCGACGAGAAACGCACTGTGACTCCATCTTCGCGCAAGCGCAAGCGCAAGTCCAACGGACACGGATCTGCTCGCGTTCTCAAAAAACGAACGTTCGTCGAGGTCCCTCGCGTTGCGCAGGCTGCCGATAAGGGCAAGAAAAAGGTGGAGCCGAGACGGAAGAAGGATATCGCCCGCGCCCCATCCCCTGCGTCATCCGACGACGAGATTCTGATGGACGTTACTGCTGGGGTCAAAAAGGTGAAGCAACCTGGCGCGCCGCCCGGTGCATCTGCGGATCGAGTTGGCGAGTCGGTACCCTTAGATGTCGCTCCGCCTGCCGGTGAAGCCCCCCCTCCCGCCGTTCCTGTTGCTATACCAACCTCAGATGCCCCACTTGTCGTGCCACAGGGTCGCCCGAAGCCCCGTCTCGTCCCGAAGGACTCCAAGAAGGTAGACCTGGAGACCGGCGCAGATGCCTTCAGTCGCCGGAAACCCGCCGAGGTAGCTGAGGTTGCTGGATTGTTTTCAGTCAAAGCGCCACAGTCGGCCCTTTCTATGACCATCGGGACTCCTGCCAATGTCGAAATCTCGGGCAACAGCTCTGCCGGCGTCACTACCAAGGCTGTCAGGGTTGACTCAACTGAGCAGCCTGCTCGGCAAGAGCAACGTGGCGATCAACGTGGATCAGACGCACCTGGGCTGGCTTTGCCCGTAGACGCTGCAGCCGGTGCCATTCCCTCCTTCCCTGCACGCAACGTCTCTGATCTTAGGGCTGATGAAATGCCGGGGGTGGCGGATCTAGGTGAGAAACGGGCTAACCCTGCCGGGTCTGAGGTTTCTGGACCGGGCGAGCGTTTGCCGTTGCCACCACCGCCTTGGTATGGTGCGGGGGCAGATCCACGTTTACAGGGTTTTCCAGGCGCTTTCTACAACCCATTTACGCCATGGGGTATGTTTCCAAACGTCGACGGGAATCGTTTGCCCCAAGGCTCTCAGTTGCCTGCCGCGGACGTTCATGGTCGTGCTCCTACTCTTGGAGGGCAGCCATTCGATCTAGCTGCGGCGGCTGCGTACTTCTATCAAAACAACCCTTACGCGTTCAACCCGAACGTTTTGGCCCAGAACAACATGCCGGGCAATCCGCAAGCTATGCTGCGGGGTCAAGACAGTACAGGATCGGGTGATGCGGGGAATAAATAGATCCGTGGTGGTCCATGCGCTCAGAACCGGTTGTATGTAGTTTATATTCGTTGTGTTGTCTGCGGGTAGCACAGTTTGCGCTCGATCTCACCGGTTCAATGCATTTCTTGCTCGTCATGAGGTGTTGGTGGATGGCGAAGACGTGAAACGTGTTGTATTGAGTAACAAAAGGCCGTGGTGGACTACGTATGTACGTCTGGGGGCGGGTCGCCGTCAGAATGAACGAAAGAAAACCCCCGACGGAGGCGATGTAGGTAGGACAGGGTTGGATGGAATGAATGTCGGGGGACGATCAGGTTCGCGAGCTGAGGACACATGCTCAGCGCAGAGAACGAGGTGGACGACCTGAGACGCACCGAGTAAAACAAAAGCTAGATGTACAGCAGTTGCTGCATTGAGGGCGAAAAAAGCGAAGGCGGAAGGGCCGGAAGGATGCGCTCAACACGGGTTGCAATGTCAGCGCAGAGAACGAAATGGACGACCTGAGACGCACCGAGGAAAACATACGCTAGGCGATGAGCAGTTGCTGTATTGACGGCGAAAAAAACGAACGCGGAAGCGCCGGAACGACGCGCTCGACACGGGTTCCGATGGTTGGTGGCATCGCCAGAGCGGTGGAGAGGATCGCGGGAGGCAGGGAAAGACCAACGGTTGCAGCGGATGGTTGGTGGCGGATGGTCGATAAGGTGAGAAAATACGCAACGGGAATTGGCAGTGAACCGCCGGAGATGGTAATACCTCGGAGGTTAATTTCGGCCCGACAAAAAACCCCACCTGATGGTCGTGAGAATCTCGGCTAAGCGGTGACAAGGGTGTCGAACAGTCACCCTCACCGAAGCCAAGCGGGTCAAATACCTGACAGCAATTGCCGAATGGGGAAACAAGCGCATACACACCTTGATCGAGGTGCAGAAGCTACATGGCAAACTGCTG
>JBBPOM010001213.1:0-12818 GCA_038091455.1 Leccinum uliginosum | reverse complement strand
CTTCCGCAGCCAAACCTTCCGCTGCTCAGGTCGCCCCGGTCATTCCTACTAAGGCAGACTACAAACAGGTATGCATCTGTGGCATCTGTTCGTTTCCTTGCTGAACTGAATCATCTCCAGGTGTACTCGAAATACATCAGCGAAATCATTGACAATGCCGAGGGTTATGATGGGTACATATCCAGATCGCACTATTCGAAGTCATCACATTTTTTAAATATTCATCGACAGACGGCTCTTATGCTCCCGTTCTGCTTTGTCTTGCGTGGCACTCCTCTGGCACCTACGACAAGAACGCAAACAGCGGTGGGAAGGCATGACCCTTTCGAATCATATTGGTTTTTAATTAATCAGATCTTGTTAGCAACTACGCAACCATGCGTTTCAATCCAGAGGCATTACACAGCGTGATTGCAGGGCTCCAGGTAGATATCCTACCGCATGGCTTCGATGACATGCGTTCGCCGTCGACTTGGCCAACACAAAGGAACGCGGTACGGTCCATCTTCCGTGTTAGGGCACGCAAGGAAGTCACCATCTGGTGTGTCCCTCCGCCCCTTGAGCCATCCCATCTCCGAATCCTTCCATCAGCGGCGGCGCAATCCACACACCCCAAGTCCTCATGCTTTCCGGAGTCGGCCCTGCAACACTCCCCGAAAAACACGACATCCCCGTCGTCGTGGATTCCCTGGGCGAAGTTGCCAATCTCAGCGACCACCCTAGGTTCCATCTGCGCATCGGAGACCAGAAGCACGACTTAACCAGCACGTTCAGGCTCTTGACAGCGTTGGTGCGATATCAGATCTTTGGAACCGTCCGTTCCACCTCCTTTGCGCACGCACTCTCTGGCTAATCTCCAATTTAGGTCGGCAAAGCAGCCACCTATTTCCGAACGAATAACTCAAGAGTTGTTCCCTCGGGCGGAATGCAAGAATGACATCGGGGACGGCACGTCAGGTCCTAACGCCCTTGACATCAAGGTCATCATGGCCCTGGCGTTGTTAGCGAGGAGTCATGCTGACGAGACGAGCGCCATTGTGAGTCTTTTTTTCATGCGCGCATATATGCGGTCAAGTGGACAGTCTCTGACGGGATGTGCAACGACAGGTCGACTATGCAAGTTGTTCTGTCAACTGGATAAACCAGCACTGATGAGTCCGTCACCTCCTCTTTGCTGAGCGCTGAGGCCCCGCTCCTCTTTCTGTCTCACCCCCATCACCCCCACAACGTTTCACATTTGTTCAATTGTGTCTGAGCGAGTCATCTCAGAATTCTTTTGGAAGAACTGTTGGAGCTGCGTCACAGTTTCGCAGATTGTCTGCACCATGGTTTGAACGTCTCCAGTCGTTGAATCGGTTGAAGTTAGCTTTGCTTACCTGCGAGTCCCCGAAGCTCGACATCTGAGAAACGTTCTGCTGCACGTTCGACACGAAGTTGAAACGTGTTCAGTAATCTCTCCCTCCTCATTATGATTCAAAATGAAATTTGTAACGTTCGACATGGTGCATGGATTATCGACCACTGGGAGATTACAGGACGGTGTCGGACTTGGCGTGCCAGCGCCGCTACGATTTATCTATGTGAGGTAAGTTAGCTCGTCTTATAATTAGGTACTAAGGTAGACTCGGCTCCGAGGTCTGCAAAATCATCAAACTCGGTTGCCACCGTATCATTCAACCATCATCAACTTGACGTACGCCGCACGATTCGATCCGTTCCTATCCCTTCGGATGCGTGGATATTGTTAATTGGCTTCTTATTATAAAGGTCTGTGGGTGGATGTTTGCCAGTCCTTTCCACTTCTCTAATGCGAATCATTACGATGACCATGTTTACGGTCATCGGCGGTCTGGCTGCTTTCGCCATTGCGAAACCTGTACCAAACCGGAAGGCGGACTCTGGCACAGCCATACCACTCGCCAGACACACCCTTTCCGAACAACAAAAGCATCAATCACAATGCAATCAGCTCTCATGGTATATTGGTCGAGGAGTGGGTGGAATGAACCGTTGCTAATCTCCAATGCTCACGCTTTGTGAGGAAGATCCTTAGGGGCCTAGACAATTACCAAATGAACACGGGGAAGATGCATCCTTTCGCTGTGAAACGGAACGAGTCCAGACTTGACAGGCGTAGCGTTAGCGTCCCGCTGACAGCTAGTTAAAATAGCATATGGACTGCCGAGATTTCGATTGGCACTCCTCCCCAGACCTTTTAAGGTAAATTTCCGAGTATTTCCGATATATGTTTACCCTCATCTACGTCACAGTCCACATCGACACTGGTGAAGCGTGGGTACTTGCATTTAGTTCGAGTCATAGAGGTGTTTTTGTTCAAGTCAAAGCAGCGATATGTGGGTACTGCGGACTGTTTGTGATGGGATTTTCGGAGATCACGATCTCTGGGATCCCCATTCATCCGAACCTGTTGAGAACGAGGGGAAGTCGTTTCAGTTCAGCTACTCAGATGGATCCGTCGCCAGTGGTGATCGATATACTGATAGTGTAACCGTCTCCGGAATCACTGTATGTTTTGTATCACTTATGAGCATGATTGATTTCTGATGCCAAGCCAGGCAGACCCTCAAACATTTGGTTCTGTGACATCGTGCACTTCAACTCAGATACAGAACGATGCACATGCGAACGGTTCACTGGGATTGTCCTTCCCTTACATGTCCAACTTTGTCGCTGATCCGCTGTTTCTATCACTAATCAAACAAGGGAGGCTAATCAATCCGACACATTCTCATTGAAACTCTCTTCTTCTGGGGCCGAGATGTACTTCGGTGGAGCAAACAGTATGCTGTACAATGATGACATCACTTATACACGCGTAACACATCTTGTGAGTTGAAATGGTAGATAGGACTTATAGGATAGTAGGAGTGAATGTTACTGACATTGGCATCTATTCAGGGATTCTGGCAGGTGTCCATGGACGACGTTTGTGTCAATGGTGAATGTTCCAAAATGGCCTGCTATCTTCGACACTGCCAATCAGCAGGATGTAGCCGAGTTGAAAACTAGGTACCAGAGTAATAACCCGGCAAAATCGACGAAAATGTAATGGTACAGTTTTTGACCCCCAATCGTCCAATCGGAGACTACAAAAACCCCATGAAAGAGACGTCAAGCGATGACGTTACAAGCCAACTTGCTGATGCTGGTTCAAACCACATCCTCGGAGATCGGCAACGTGTTACAGAGTTGTACAGATACCTTGGCGGTAACCTCTCGGAGGATGGAGACTTTGGTTGCTATTACCGTGATTTCTGATTTCGTTTGGTACCTTGTACTAATGTTCGACAACCTGCAGTACCGTACAGCTCTTTCCCACCACTGGGCCTCACCTTCGGTGGCAGGACGTATGAAATCCCTCCTGACGTTTTCAGACTTCAACTAGTCGAGGAAAGTTCTCTCAACTGTTTCGGCCGCATCGTTGCTCAGAGCTTGCGTATCGGTAAGATTTCTGTGCTAGGCCTATCGCTTCCTAAATCTCCTTTTCGGCACTAGATGGAATCGTTCTAACTATATGGCCTAGGATTTTGGAACATTGGGAACGGTGTTCGATTACAAGAATTTCCAGGTCGGGTTTGTGGACCTTGCTCGAATCATCGTGGATGATTGAATATTTATGAGTTTGATTCAGGCCGGAGTTCATGCCAGTGGGTGAAAACATTATGAGGGTTGGCCGTCGCCCTTCCAGGGCTGTTAAACTACCAGTTGCGACAGCTGGTGGGAATAGGCTTAAGAGAGTTATACTTGGCGCAACTTTCTGGCACACCTTCATGGCAGCTTTTCCTTCCACCCAGGATTTTCCAAATGCACTCCATTACTGCCTTACATCTGCACCATCGCACCACGCTCTCATTCATCGGTTTGTACCAAAAGAGCACTCTGGCGGAGGTCTAGCGTCTGAAATTATCCCGCACGACCCCCCACACGCGATCTACAACCTGCCGCCACCCGAAATCGGCGACCTTGATGTTCTCGTGGCTCAAGTCGCGGTGCACGACGCCAAGTGGTGACAGTAGTTCACGGCCACGATGCACTGGAAACACGTATGTAAGCGCCCTCGGCGAGGCACCCACGCGTGCAGAGGTACATAGTCAAAGAGCTCATCGCCCTCGACGTACTCGAGGGTAAGGTAGAGTTCGGAGAACGGCGTCTCCCAGACGTCCGAGTCGTAGAGGCGCATGACGTTGGACCCGCCCGGCGAGCGATAATCGATGACTGGACCAACCAACTTTGGTAAGTAACAAGGATGCTGGAATTTGCACCCAACACCAATTTTACTTGACTTCTGGAAAACTTCTGCACAATGAAACCTGTAATATCACGGGTATTCCCCCGGGTACCGGCACCTGTACCCGTGCCCTTGAGGTCTTCCTGTTGGACAGAGTCGTGATGGCGACAATGACGACTCAGACGCGACAACAACAACTCGACCACGACGATTCTTTGCCATGTATAGTATTAGTACATAATAGAAGTTTTGCCTGCTCGAACCCCGAAATAATATATATATATTGGCCCTCCCACAGAACCCATACACCCTCGGGCCTCAGAATCTATACCTCATGGGTTCTCCCGAGGGGTATGGGTTACAAGGGGTTCGATGTACTCGAAGCCCGAGCTGAAATGAACTTGAAAGTCACCGTGAAACCACTGTCAACTGTGTGACGTGTCCAAAGACTCCGAGTCCATACTATCCATTCTGCCAATGCCATATCGAGTTAGACGTACTGTGGTGACCAGTCACGCGTCACGTCCAAAAGAGGCAATGCTGAGGCAAACCGTTGATGGACGCTGTCCAGCCCCCCAGTGGTCGAGCAAGGTCACACTGCATATTTTAGCGACCCCAAAGAAATTTCCATCACGGGGGACAAAGAACTTGGTAGTGCGCAAAGACCTCTTACGGACCCAATAGGCACTCTACCGTCATTTTCTTCGCCAACGGTGCCCAACGCACTCCGTAAATCCATGCTTGCCATGCAAGGGATCGACAAGGCTGTTACACACGCGACCGTAATCGACTCTGGAGCCGTAACATCTTTCAACGGCGGAGCATGCATGAGGCTGGTCTCAGTTGGAAGACGCCATTGCAAGGCGGTTGCTTGACCTCGGTATTGGTGAACTTCTTGCTGGTCAGCAATTGGTTACACAGGCCACAGTTACGGTGCAGAAGGATTATTCTTTTGCCTTTCCTGGTCCATCTCCACCCATCGCCTAGGCTATACTCAATAGACGCGCACTTCAAGGCAATGCTGAAAGCGCACGATCATATACACAAAGTGAACTTCGAGCATGAAGGTTTCTTCATATGAAGTCTGACCTCTTCGGGAAAACTATCACTGGGAAGTGGAATCTGTAGATTGGTCGTCACATGGGAAGACTACCAGCTGATAAGTACTTGTTTCAGGTGGCGCTTGACCAACTGCCTCAGAGAGGCGTAAATGCGCCAGCTCTCGATCAGTTCGTGTTGCTGATCGGAGCTGCTCGGAGCTGCTCGGACCAGGACCCTCTGTCTTCCTCGCTTGTCCCCTTCGTCACTCTCTGACTTCATTGTGCAATGTCGGATCGTCCAGAGGACAAATCTGAGTCGAACTCCACCAATGCGCCAGACGGGCATGGCTCGAGCAAGTCGGATGCCCCAGGTTTGAGGCCGGCCATTGTCAACTTCCAAAGGTCTCGTTCATCATTGCTTTGCATCACCCTCCGAGTCGGTCCACTAATCATACTCTAGGTTTTTCTCCCTAAAGGATCCCAACCCTCCTCCCCCCAAGGCCTCCGTCCGTGACGCAATTCTTACTCCTGAAGCGTCGGCCAGTTTTTCCAGTCGCTTGTGGTTTACCTGGTTGACTCCTTTGTTATCACTCGGGTATGCTCGGCCTCTCGAGGCCTCAGACTTGTACAAACTCTCGGATGACCGCTCGTCAACCCGGATTGCCAACGCCATTCTCACGTCCTTCGAACGCCGGCGCAAAGAGGCGGAGGTATATAACGAACGACTGGCAAAAGGCGACGTTAGTCCTGGCCTCAAGGGTCTATGGTGGACAGTTCGCGGCGTTCACGCAGAACGAGAGAAGGCCTGGAGGGAAAAGGACGGCAAACGCAGAGCCAGTCTTGTTCTCGCCATGAATGACAGCGTAACATGGTTCTTTTGGTCCTCTGGAATATTGAAGGTCATGGGCGACACTGCACAAATCACCAGCCCATTCGTTGTGAAGGTTTGAGCTCTCATTTCCGACCATTTACAATGTAATCATCTTTAAGGTAGGCAATCATCAGCTTTGCCACCGAGTCGCATACTGCCCACATCGCGGGTCAACCCATTCCCTCGGTGGTAACCGGTATCGGACTCTGTTTCGCTCTCCTTATTCTACAGCTCATCGCATCGTGGTGCACGCAACATTTCGCGTACCGCAGTATGGCCTGCGGGGTTCTCCTGCGGGGTGGTCTCATAACCGCAATCTATACTCGAGCGCTTTCATTGTCTCCGCGTGCTCGCGTGGAGATGACAAATGGCAGACTGGTAAACCACATCTCCACCGACGTGTCCCGGATCGACTTTTGTGTGGGTTATTTCCATGTGTCTTGGGCTGCACCCATACAACTTGCTATCTGTCTCATCCTCCTCCTCATCAACCTCGGTCCGAGCGCGCTAGCCGGATTTGCACTCCTCGTCGTTGTAATGCCGGCGAATATGATGGTGATGAAACGTTTCTTCCGCGTGAGGATGAAGAGCATGGCCTGGACAGACAAGCGTTCCAAGTTAATCCAGGAGATGCTGAGCGGGATGAGAGTGATCAAGTTCTTTGCGTGGGAGATGCCCTTTTTGAAGCGAGTTGCTGGGTATCGCAAGCTTGAAATGGGGTATGATACTTTCTATCCGCTGATTGCTCACACTTAGATTCTCTTTCAGACACATACGAAATTTGCTTGTCCTTTCAGCTGCCCAGCATGCGCTTGCGTTCTCCCTTCCTGTGCTAGCCAGCGTGGTCGCGTTTGTCACCTACTCGTTGGCTGGACATTCATTGTCCGCCGCGAATATTTTTTCTTCTCTTACCCTCTTCCAGCTCGTCAGGCTGCCCCTCATGTTCCTTCGTGTGTAACCTTACCAGTTTCTGTGAATCCTTCTAACTTGTTCTGCCATGTAGCTGTGTCATTCAGTTCCATTGCAGACGCTGCCACTGCATGCGAACGTCTTTATGACGTTTTCGAGGCCGAGACGTCGGACAGGATCCTGCCAATCAACAAGAATTTAAATGTTGCAGTCAGGATAGATAACGCAGACTTTACTTGGGAGAGTACTCCCCCGGAATCCGGGGATCCAAAGAATGTTCATGATCGGAAGAAAGTACTCAACAGGAGCGGAAGATCCAAAACAACTCCAGTTCCAACAGCGCGATCAGTTGATGAATACAATATCTTCAAACTTCAAGGTATTCATATGACAATTCCTCGTGGTCAGCTCGTGGCCATCGTGGGGGCAGTGGGGGCGGGTAAAACGTCTCTACTTCAGGGCATCATTGGTGAGATGAGACGGGTCGCTGGTACTGTCGAGTTCGGCGGTTCCGTCGCTTACTGTGCTCAGACTGCCTGGATCCAGGTGTGTGTGTTTTCTTCAGATTACCATCATGGTGGGTTGACATATTTTGCTTCAGAATACGACGATTCGGGAAAATATATGTTTCGGACGGCCTTTTGAGGAGGAAAGATACTGGAAGGCCGTCCGTGACTCTTGTCTGGAATCAGATTTGCGGCTGCTACCCAGCTACGACCTGACCGAGGTCGGCGAGAAAGGTGTCTCCCTTTCCGGTGGTCAGAAACAACGAATCAATATCTGCCGGGCTATATACTGTCACTCGGATATCATCATCTTCGACGTTCGTCTTCTTTTTTTGATGGGATGAAGCGGCGGTGGTGTTAAAAGTATTGACATTGGCTCATTGTTAGGATCCCCTTTCTGCACTTGACGCCCATGTTGGGAAGGCCGTATTCTCGAACGTCCTCAAGAGTGGTACAAATGGAAAAACTCGGATTCTCGTTACCCACGCACTGCACTTCCTACCCGAAGTCGACTACGTCTATACATTGGCCGACGGCAAGGTCGCTGAACATGGTACCTTCGACACACTAATGGCTAACGATGGCCCGTTATGCAAGTTTATGGAAGAATTTGGCTGGAAGGAAGAAAAGAAGAACCAGAACTCTGAGAATGAGATTGAAGCAGTTCGCGACATGAAAGAGGAAACGATCGGTATCAGAAGCAAAACAATGATGCAAGAAGAAGAGCGGCATACGGGCGCCATCACAGGGAAAGTTTACAAGCAATACGTATCGGCTGGGAATGGCAGACTGCTTGTACCGATTCTATTGCTGTCTCTTTTTATGATGCAAGGCTGTAGCATCATGTCATCATATTGGTACGCTGATCTTGTTTCTTGTCGATTGCTTGTTAATGGGGTCCTCATTCCGAATTGCAAGGCTCGTCTACTGGGAGGAACTGAAGTGGAATCATCCTCAAGGCTTTTATGTATGTCACTTGCTCTGCCTGTCTGTGCTGTCTCAGACCAGCCTTGTAGATGGGGGTGTATACTGCTCTTAGTGTCTCACAATCTATTTCAAGCTTCTTCGTGGGGGCCTCCTTTGCGACGCTGACTTACCATGCGTCGCGAGAGTTACATGAAGTGGGTTTGCGCAATGCTTACTGACAATGTTACTGAGTATCAACCTTCTCAGCGAGCCATTGTCCGTGTCCTGCATGCTCCTATGAGCTTCTTCGAGACAACAGTGAGTTGAGAGCGTCGGTGTTGCATCCGTAGTTGCCATCCTCATCCTTTTACAATCAACAGCCCCTTGGCCGCATCATGAATCGCTTTGCCAAAGGTATGCTCAACGAGCTTCATAAAGCTTCTCATTTCTCATTTATGCCACAGATATAGACAGTATCGATAATTTAATCAGCGATTCACTGCGCATGCTAAGTACAACTGCATCCAACATATTCGGCGCTATCATTCTCATCTCAGTTGTCTTGCCTTGGTTTTCATTGGTCATGTTTCTGGTCTTGGCTTGCTATTTCTTTGCTTCCCACTTCTACCGGGCAAGCGCAAGGGAACTCAAAGTATGTCTTCCATATAGCACACATTTCTGAAGCTGATTCCATCCCAGCGGCTCGGTACGTATGCACTTGATCTTTTTTTCATCGGTTTATGTACCTATCGATCAATATCAGATGCTATCCTACGAGGCTCTCTGTATGCACACTTTTCCGAGTCGTTGTCAGGAATGACGACGATTTCTGCATATGGAGAAACAGATAGGTTCAAGAGAGAAAACATCGAACTCGTTGACGTCGAGAATCGGTGAGTTATGACAACGGGCGAAGCATAAATTATTACACACTCTGACCGGATTTCCAGTGCATATTGGTTGACGATCACAAATCAGGTGGCGAAACCACTTTCTAGTGGTTATGATACAATAGCTCATTTGTCTGTTTAGCGCTGGCTCGGTATCCGCTTGGACATCCTCGGAGCGATCCTTACGTTTTCAGTTGCCATTATGACCGTTGGTACTCGCTTCAATATATCGCCAGCACAGACCGGAGTGGTTCTATCATATATTCTGACGGTACAACAGGTATGCCTACCAAATCCATTTCGTCAGACTTCTTGAAGGGGCTAACATGTCATTCGAGAGTTTCGGAGTCGCGGTTCGTCAGGTTGCGGAGGTAGAGAACAACATGAACTCTGTGGAACGAATTCTCCATTATGCCAACGAGATCGAAAAAGAAGCTTCACATCGCGTTGAGTCTAGTGCAGCTCCCCCTTCGTGGCCCTCAGAAGGCCGAATTGTCATGAAAGATGTTTTCATGAAGTATCGACTTGAGTTACCTCCTGTGCTTAAAGGTCTGAACATGACCATCTCGCCAGGGGAGAAGGTTGGAATTGTTGGCAGGTGCCGGTTTATCCCCTTCATCGTGACTTCCCTTGTTGACGATGATTGTAGAACTGGAGCAGGAAAATCATCAATTATGACTGCTCTATATCGACTCGTAGAACTTTCATCGGGAAGCATACAGATTGATGGTGTTGATATCTCGACCGTTGGGCTAGAACAGCTAAGAAAAGGGCTTGCGATCATTCCACAGGACACCGTAAGTGTCATACCAGGAGCCAATGAATTAGGACTGACCGCTTCTTCAGTTTCTTTGTGAAGTCATTCGACTCTTTTGAATGTCACTAGGCTAATGGTTTTTTTAGTCTCTGGCACTCTAAGGTCTAACTTGGATCCGTTTGGCTTGTACGACGATGCTCGACTCTGGGATGCCCTCAAGCGGGTGTACCTTGTCGACACACACGAGAAAGACGAGACACAGCCTCCTTCGCCTCTCACAGTCACCGAAAGCGAGCAGGTCACCAGTCGGTTTGACCTGGATACTCCTATTGATTGTGAGGGCAACAACCTGTCGGTCGGTCAGGTCAAGTCCATTCATTCATTTACTCATTCATTCTGCTCGTTATTGATAATTGTGCAGCGATCATTGGTATCCTTGGCACGAGCTCTGGTCCATGAGGCTAAAATTCTCATCCTGGATGAAGCAACGGGTATGCTACTACGTTCTTACATCAGCGTGATGCAAAAGCTCAAGTACCATGTAGCATCCGTAGATTACGAGACCGACAGAAAGATACAAGACACGATCGCAATCGAGTTCAAGGATCGTACAATTCTGTGCATCGCTCGTACGTTTCTCTTGGCTCAATCCTCTTTACTTTTTTTGCTGACCATCATGCAGATCGTTTGCGCACGATTATATCGTATGATCGCATCTGTGTTCTCGACGCTGGCATAATCGCTGTGTGTATTCCTTTTTTTTTCTCCTACATTGAAGTGTGTGCTGAGACATGATCCTAGGACTTCGATACTCCGGCAAACCTGTTCAACATTCAAGACGGAATTTTTCGCGGAATGTGCGACAGGTCTTCCATTTCACTCGAGGATATCATTTCTGTGCCGAAGCGCTAACACGTATGAGCCCCGAGGAATCTGGTAACAGAGTGACAATCCTTCGAAGATGACCTGGTGAAGATACCAGATATCGCTTATTTTTTGGAATGAATTGTACGGATGTATGTAATATAGGTTCGTTAGTATGTACTGGAGTCGGCATTTTGCATGTGATCATTGGGTTACCTCGGAGACTCCAAGTGAAGTAACAAGTTGATCGATGTACGAGAGATTCTGGAATCGCGCTTTGACACTTACTAAGCGCTTGAGCCTCCTTGAAGCTCAAGAACAACAGTGCTCGCGCAATGCCGGACCGAGGAGCCACCGCAGTTTTGACCGTCCATCATTTCTTGGTCGTAACTTCGCAGGATCTACTTTCTCAAACTGTGGCAACACAGCACAGTCTGACAAAGGACGTGGTATTATCGACAACGCTTAACTTGAACCGCCGATCATGTCCCAGCAAAAGGAGATCGGCACTCTGGTCGTCGTCGTGTTGAAAGCTCAGCACCTCCACCAGCCATCGTTTTATAAACAGGATCCATATGCCCAAGTGTCCCTCTCTGGCCTGAAGAAACAAACGAAGGTCGATCCAAAGGGTGGACAGCATCCAGTATGGGACGACGAGCTCCGGTTTCCGGTCCTGGCCGACGCAGGGAAAGACAAGGCAAACAGGACCTTGGAGATATCATGTTACAAGAATGAACAACGAGGAGAGGACACCCTTCTTGGAACGGGTACAGTGGACATTGAAGAAACGCTCAAAAGCGGCGAGTTCGATGGTATGCACTCGATTTTTCGCTCGAATGTTCCGTCGCAACTGACGAGAACGCCTTGTCTCTAGACTGGGTCCCACTTGAAACATCGGCAGGCGCTAGAGGAGAGGTCTATCTTGAGATGACTTTCTATGCAAATTCTCCACCACCTCTGACTCGTCGTCCTACGAAGCTTAGCCCATCCGATCGGCTTGCGCGTCCTGCTGGTCGACAATCGACGCCCAAACCGACATCACCTTCCACCACCTTTCCCCCTCCGGCTATTACTGGAGACAGAAGGTCAAATCAGCCACCCCCGAGCGGTCAGATACCGTCGTCGCTGATTGCTGCGCATGGCAATAAAGGCCATGGAGCCAAGCAAGCACCGTCGAATGGAGGTGCCACTTCCGTTGTCGCGGTAAAACATAAGGACGCCTCGCTTCCGCCACCTCCAGTTGACCACGACTCATCTTATATCAGTTCTGGAAAGAACCTAGGGCTCCCTGCCGCTCTTCATCCCGGAGGACGCACTGGTCCGAGGCCCGCGACAGCACAGAATCAGGATCGAGTGACGGGCTTGGGTCGTCCATCTTCTGAGACGCTTCCTGACAACCCTCATAGGAGGTCTTTTAGCGATACACAGGCCCTTCACGCAGCACCTTCACTTCCGTTTTCTCAACCAGAAACTGCCGTACGGGCCTACACTTCCGATCCAGCAACCGTGCTACCGACGGGTATTGGCTCAATGCCCTCCATCTTTGTAGAAGTGCCTTCTGAGGACCATTCCCGTCCGGTGTTCCCCATCCCGCTCTCGTCGCCGCTGGGCTTTGCCCAAGAGTATGAACCACGAGGTGTTTCTGGGCCATACGATTCGTCGACCTACGGACCACCTCCTGGCCATGTCTATGCGCAACCAGGCTCTCAGGCTTACACATCCACTGTTAATCAGCCCTACCCGGGGTCATTTTCTCCGTCTCAACCTCCGATCCCGTTTCAGAGTCTCCATCCGCCGCTTGGACAGCCTCAGCGACTCTTCGACGT
>JBBPOM010001212.1:0-12819 GCA_038091455.1 Leccinum uliginosum | reverse complement strand
GAATGCATGGCTTGGTCCTCATCCACCCCTGGATCAGTCCCCTCCTGAACAGGGATTTCTCTGGCGGGGTTGCTGAGTTTGATCTAGCGGTGCGTGCATTACGGCTGATCGTTCGATTGAAGCAGCCGTTTGGTGCGCTGTTGCTTGCCTTGGAGGGGCGCGCGCTGTACAAACGTGTCGCGACGGACAGTTTTATCCAGGTTCAGATCCGGGCAGAGACGGCGTTGGAGAAGTTGATGGACAGTATCCGTACAGTCGACGTTCAGTAGTCAGGAGTACTGGCTTTGGTTATTGTGTACGGTGGACCTGTAAGCTAGTATCCCCACTTTCGGAAGTCGTATACCCAACATCCGCGAACAACAGAACAAGTAGCTGTTCAGCACTTCGGAAGGACCAGACATTCATACAACTAAACTGAACGTCCAAGACGGAAAAAAGGACGGGGATGCGTGCTGTAATGCTCAGGATAGGTAAGTGTTGGAGTTTGTCCGGCATCCGTCAATCCTTTTCTTTTCTTTTTGTTTGAACGAATAGATGATACTAAAGTGGGCGCATACGACCTAGTAGAAAGGATGTCAAGATTTACCAATCACGAGCGATCTGATTCCCCGCTCGGGAATGAGGGTGAACGGATCGGCTTCTGGACAAAGATCGCAGCGCTGCTGCTGCCAGTGAGAAAACGAAAAAAAGAGACTAGACTTGGGGAGCCGTTGCTGTATTGGTGTCATTTGTACTTCAATAGAATGTCATCGACCAAGACGACACTCCCGCGGAATTCCCTCGGGTCTATATCCATACACAGGCTATAGCGCATCAGAGACGACCGGCTGTGACATATAAATCCAAAACAGTTGTGAATTAAACTGTCGGGATCTGCTTGTCCGTCGTGGCCTTTTCTGAATCACCTGGTACTTCCGAGTCGCTCCTGATGAGTCTGAGTTGCCGCTATACACCGTCCTTGCGATCGACCGGGTGCTCCCGCAGGAACAACGTCAGGATCAGCAAAGCCGACGCAGTGCACGCGATCCACACCGTCGCAATCGAACGCGCCCACGCATGTAACGCCCATTGCGCAGCGCTACGTCCTTGTGAGTTTTGTATGTGAACGACAACGACCAACGAAAACAAGCTGACACTGTGATGTGAACGGAGTATAAAATGAATCGAAACAAGTTTCACACGATATTCTCTCTCGAAGATGTCTAGCAGAGCAGGAGGACTCTACGGGGGAATTCAATTCTCCTCGGGCGCAACGCTCAACTTTTCCTCCTCTTCATCCGCTCCTCCTCCTCCTCTCCCACCACCTCCACCACCACAAGCACCCGCACAATCAAAATTCAACGACAACGACAATGACAAGGTTCAAGTTTTTTCTAATCCACCATCCCAGGCGCCCGCGAGAACCGTTGTCGAAGAAGGAGCCACGACATCCGTAGGGTCTGGGTCGGTGGCAGGGAAATATACAGCCGGTATCTCTCCCTCTCCTGCGCCTTGATGTGTACACCCAAAATATTGACCGTGTCGCAATCATGACCGTTTCACGCCGTTACATCCGCCCCTCCCACGTCTTCTTCCTGTTCTTCAACCACCACCCAGGATGGTCCGCCGCGCTTGCGTTTGCGCCCGTTCGCAGGACCCAAGTCAAGGCAAAACAGCCCGCAGCGAGGTTGCCCCCGGGGGCGACGGCCATGGCTGCCCCGGCGGCGCCCGCACCACCACCGATGCTTGGGACGCCTGCTAGCGCGAATGCGACCATATCCGCCACCGCCGTCGTGTTTGCGCCACCTGAACTGGTCACGCCCGCAAGCGACCAAGCGGAAGCGAAGGACGACCCCACCAACGGGTGGAAGAAGAAGGATGGTTGGGGCAAGAAAGTGAAGCCTCCATCGATGATCCTCGACGAGGACGTCAATGGCTTTAAAGCCCAGCAAAGACGCAAGGGACAGGGTGGAGGCGGGGGCGGTGGGAAGAAGGGAAAAAAGGTGAGTGCGGAAGCGAGACACGGTCCGTCCGTCTGATTGGCCATGTGCAGAGCAAAAACTTGCAGTCCGTTGCCGTCTGGGATCCCACGGAACAGTACGACCCATTAAAACCAAATGATTACAACGAGTACAAGGTCTGGAAGCAACGCGACCGCATTGAACGCGCAACGGAACGAGCTGCTGAGAAGAAGCGTGCGCGTGACGCCATAGATCGGGGTAGCGACCAAACTGATTCCGGGAGTGAAGACGGGCGTCCTCGCAAGACTGGTTTGTCGATCGTCGTCTCTGAATATCATACCATTCTTATGACATCTTCCAGGTAGATTTGATGACCACATTACCGTTGACCGCTGGTCGCGCGCGGACGACGAGCGCCCACGTGGCATTGGGAGAATCGATGCTTCTGCAGCCCCTATGGATCGTAACATGTCCGGCGAGGATGCATACATGCGACGTATGGCGATGTCGCAAGGCGTAGCTCCACCTAGAGCACAGTCCCCTGCACCAGTTCAGGTTGATCGTAATATGTCCGGAGAGGAGGCATATCGACGACGTCTAGCTTTGGTTGCTGGAGGCCAGTCGGAGCAAACTTCAGTCACGCCGGTATCTCCGTCTGCTGGCGATGAGGATGTCGTGATGACCCCCGAGGATGACGTGACTGAACAGCTAGCAGCCTCGGTTGATCCTACAGAAACAGGTGACGATGCTTACCAACGTCGTCTTGCCATGAGTGAAGGTCTTCGACCCACTGCACCTCCATTCGTTCCTTCGCAGCTTCTACCAGTCCCTCCCACTATTGCCGAACCTCCGTCGCCCCCGCGGTTGGCATACAATCCGTTTGCTCCACCTACCAACGTCCCGCCGCCGCCGCCTCCGGGAGAAATTCCAAGCGGGTTCGAAGACAAGGTAAAGACAGCTGCAAGTATCGCTGCCAGGTTGAGTGCCCTTACTGCGACAGCGGCTGCAAGTTCTTCTGGGGCAGCTGGTGACTCTGGGTCCAACTCCCCCCCTGCCTCGGAAGAAGGCGGGATCTCTCAAAGGTCAGCTTCGCTTTGACGTAGTGGTTTCCAAGGCAACTTATACGCGTTGATTGCAGGCCTGATCCTCAAACTTTTGCTGCTCGTTTTATGACAAAGTGGGGTCACAAAGAGGGTCAGGGGTTGGGAGCGGATGGCTCGGGCATCATCAACGCTCTCACTGTAGAGCAAGTCACAAAGGCAAAGGGTGGAAAGGGGAACAAAAAGGGCGCAGCCCAGGCTCAGGGCAAACCAGCCATTGGGTCCAAGATGGGAAGGATCATCAACGATAACGAAGACACGAGAGCGCGCGAGGACCGCGAACGGTTTGGGGAACCTAGTCGGGTGGTCGTGCTCACGAACATGGTGGATCCTGATGACGTCGACGATGGCGATCTGCGCGACGAGATCGGTGCGTTGTTTGAATGTTCGTCGTGGTCATGGCTGACGTCGTTGTTTTTTGCAGGCGACGAATGCTCAAAGAACGGAACCGTCGAGCGGGTCATTGTCCACCTCTGTTACCCGCCACCACCGAACGTGGAAGACGCCGTGCGCATATTCGTACTGTTCGCCGGGCCTTCCGGGGCGTGGAAGACGGTGAGAGAGATGGACGGGAGGTTTTTCGGTGGGAGAGCCGTGCGAGCGAGGTATTTCTCTGAAGTGCTGTTCCTTCGGCACGATCTAGACGCTGTTCTTTCTTGAGCCTTGGAAGTAGTCCCGGCACGTACGACTTTTGGAATCCCTGTCCGTTCGTACTGCTGTCATTTTTTGTCTAGTTTATGTAAATTAATCGTTGAATATCTACTTCAAATGCCAAGTCGCCCCTCGAATCAGACGCACATATGGGAAAGATAGTACGGAGAACTACCTAGACAACATGGCAGTCAGAGAGGCACAGGCAGACAAGAATGTCACGTCGTGAGCACTACGACTGCCAACCCGTTTAATGGAACCCCTGCGCTTGCCCTTATTGCTACCGTCGCTGGTATTGTGAAGCTTTTCCCAACAAAAGAAAGAGAAGCCTTGGTAATCCTTCTTCGAAGTTCGAACCCGTCACCGTGATCAGCATCCGAGAGTCGTTCTCAACCTTTCACACTCGAGAAAAATCACGATCCATTTGAATAGATAAATCAAAAAAGAAAAGAAAAAAAGAACAAGTAACCGATAACAGGAATGCGTCGAGCCAATACGTCACCGTACGCACTAGCGGTACTTGGAACGCCGTTGCCAAAACAAACCAAAAAAAATGGAACCAACGGTCAAGGGAAATATGTCACAGTCCGACGTCGCTTTGAAAAAGAAACAAGCGAAATCAAATGTCGAGGAACAAGGAGAAACAGCGTTTGTATGTGCGTGCAAAGAACATCGGCGCAGATGGACATAAATAGCTAAACTGTCACAGGATACGCCATAAATAAGGAATGAGAACAATAGATGTATATGAAGAAAAATGGTTGAGAAATGGCGGCATACGAACCGTCCAATGCGCAGATGTGATGACAGATGGTACGGGGTTTGCCATGGGAAAACGTTCAAGTCGATTGGGAGACGGGGGTCAAACAAATGGAGCGTGGGATGCGATCGATCGATTGTTCATTGGCGTGAAGATGATGTTTTCAGATAGAGATGAATAATGCTAGTGGCACTTGGAAGATTTGAGATTGTTCAGGTGTAACTTGCGTAGATTTGGCCAGGACTGATCCAATGGCGTCGAGGCGTAGCGAACATGAAGAGCAAACGTGCCATGCGAGACACGCGGCCTCTGCAAATACGAAAATTGTCGGAGCGGTATGCGTAAGTCGAAAGAAAAGTCGAGTAAGCTTCGATGGATAGCGTGAGTCATTGGATAGCCTGCATGACCGGCAACGGATGTCGAAGAAAGAAATTGAAAGCAAGAAGGGGAGAAAGGTGGCCGCTCAATTTATGGATGTCGGGAGCTGGTAGAAGGCGGCACAGGTGTAGGTGGGCGTGGATCAGTACGCTGCCATGCGCGCCGCATCGAAAGTCTCGGCCCGCGAAATAGGTGCTCTGACCGGCCTTTTCACCTTGGACGAAACACCCTTATTCGGGGGTGGGCAAGGGCTATCACCAATGTCGGTTTCTTCGTCGTCGGTCAGACTGAGGTTGCCAATTTCCGTGAGAGTAGAAAGTCCATTACGACGACTACGAGCAGCATTCGCAGCAGCGAACAACTGAGAAGCCCCTGGGGCAGTGTCACGCTTGGCTTGTGGCTGGAGTTGTTGCTGTTGGGCCATACTGGAAACCTTCGGACCCAATTCGCCGTAAGCGTACGACTTTGTGCGGCCAAATTTAGCCTTTCGGAACTGATCCAAGTCTTCGCGACGGGAGAGAGCATGACTTGGGTCATCCATTCTCACATAACCCTGGGGCTGGCATCGACTCGCAGAATGTTTGTAGAACGCACAGTATCCACCTTCCAGGATGTATATCTCCGGATAGTGGATCTTCGGGTACACGTGGTTGTTCATCGCGCGATCTTTAGCGCGCAGGTGCTTGGCGCTATGCCAGACGTCAGTAAGTAGTCATGAAATCGCAAGGAAAACAGCTTACATCGTCGGTGCTCTTTTAGCACTGAACTCGCAATGAAAGACCAGAACCGTCTTCCTCGAAGTATCCCCGCTAACGCATGGCTTAGGTTTGTTCTGTGCAAGAAGAAATTCCTCCACTCCGGCCGGCGTATTGATGTTGATGGCGCCCGGGGCATGACCGCCGTTGAATTCGTAGTCGAAGCGGCAATCAATCACGTGGAATTGTGCTATTTGAGTGCTATATGCACCGTCCAGCAGGGCATCCAGCTACAAATAAATCATTGGAGACTGTACGCTCAAATCGCAATCAACAACTCACTGTCTTGGGTGCGATCCTCATCAAACCATCCTCGCGAACACGATAACAAGGGAGAATCTTGCCCAAGGACTCGTTGTCGCCAAAACCCGCAAGCATGAATTTCGCTGAGGGACTCTCTAGAATCTCTTTGTTCACGGCAGAGCTAGCGCCGCCAGTGAGCGGTCTGAAATCCTCTGTCCCGTCGCGACGGCGAATGGTCTTGGTCTGGTGGCGCTTCATGTACGCCTGAGCAGGGGAAGACATGTCGGGACCATCGAAAGATTCATCGGACGCGTCAACGCGGGAAGGGGGGGCCATTGCAGATACAACTCGGCGGGATAACTTGGAAGGAATGGGACCACGTGAAGGTGATTCTTCGGTGTCCAGTGCGGGATATGCGGAACTGGCACCACCTTCTGCGAGGTGTACCATGGCAGAAAAAGCGAGGCGACGGGGGCGCTTGTTAAAATTCGACGGAGCACCGAGACCCTGCAAAACTGGCTTGTTGAAATGTGATAATAATAACCCACTTCCCATGCGATCGAGTTTGTGCTGGGACGGGGACGAAGGGGGAGGAGAGGATAGTAAATCTTGTTCAGCTCGGCTGATGATGTCAGGGGATACAGAGCGCCTCTTCTTTGGCTGACCAGCGCCCGCGCCAGGCGACTCCAACTGCCGCGTTGAAGCTATGTTATTAAATATGTTAAATTGAGTGATGGTTGGGGCAGCAGGGATGGAAGGCGAGCTCAGGAGTTCCTGGTTGTGTGCCACGGGAGCGGGGTCCACATCCATTGCATCCTCCGAATGAAGAGACAAGGTTTCGGTGGGCTGGTGAGATGCATGAGTTTGAGGATGAGGTTGGATTAGATAAACACTGACGGGGGCAAAGATGTTTTCATCTAATGTTTGTGTACGTTCCAACGACCTGGCAGGAAGCCACTCAAGAGGTAAGGCACCGCGCTGTATGTGTTGCGACCCAGACTGAGTACCGGTCTTTGAATCCGACGGCGAGTCGCTCGGAATATGGCTGTTGCGTAGGTCTTGTCCAAACATGCGTGCACCACTCGTATATGCGCGAGGTCGAGTGGTGGGTTTGCTGAACTGCACGGTCTGCTTGCGCGCGACGTGAGATGGCATGGGAGAAATATCCATGGCATCGTCTTGAGAGCTGTCCTGAGTGATGTTCACGTAGTCGCGCGAAGGGGAGTTGAGGGACATTGTGGACGCGAAGGAGAGTTCGAGATCCGAGGTGAGAAAATCATCAAGGTCATCACGGGGTTTGAGATATTGGCTACGTTTACGAATTGGCGCGAGATGTTGGGAAGATGCCGAGGAGATGGTAGAGAAGAAATTCATGACTTGCGGTGCCAGTGGGTATTCGTGATCCCTCTTACGCCTCTTGCTCGAATGACGATCTGTAGGACAGTCCATGAAGTAAAGTTGTACAAGATTTGACGGGTGGACCGGTTTGATATAGCGATCGACGAGTTCGTACCAGCGAGTGTCAGTTAGAGAGGAAGAAGTTGAACACGGGTGTAAAGAATACGAACCAAAATATAGTCCGACAACGCTTTGATCACAAGTAGAACCGGCTGTCGAAGAGTTCCGGAGGGCGGTGGTCAGTATTGTGACTCGGGGAAGGCCGACAAAGGAGTGGATATGGAACAAGTTGAAAAGACAATTGTCCACTCGAGCAGGTCGAACACGACCCGAGCCTCGTGTCTCGCTTACAGTGCCCCTTTGAGGAAAAGAAAATGGTAGAGAAATTACCTTTACTCTGAACGAACTGGCGGAGGAGGCCGCGCCTGAAATGAGTGCAAGTCAGCAAGAAAGTTGGAGAATTCAGCGACGAAATCGAAGCGGACAGCGAGCGAACTCTCACAAAAAGTTGAACACGACACGAAAAAGGCAAGCAAAGCCTTGTAACTGATGTAATTCAGACGACCCCTCAAATTGCCATAACAAGTTAACACAATTGCAACTTTGCAAGTCCTCCTCCTCGACGCCCTTGCGCAACAAGATTGGTATTCCTAGTGCTCTCAGTGTCCTCAACGGTCTCAGTCAGACAACTTGATTTGGATTTTCTTTGGTTCAAGTTGACTTTGTCATGTGGGTATTCGCTTCTCCTCAGTATAGTACGTTCCTCCTGAAGTAAGTACGAGAACAAAAACGTTTCGTGTTTGTTGTCATGGTACCTCGGCGCTCAATCATGCCACACGGACACCATATAGTGTCGGGTACATTCTACACGATCGCGGGCCGCTTCTTCAGTGAATTCAGGTCCTTCGGATCCACTTTATCCCATCTAGCGAACCATTAGTGAACGACATGACCCAGTTGACGATGACGTACTCGATGAACACCGTCTGCAATTTGTCGTGATGGATTTCTGGATATTTCTCTTCGATAATCTTCATCATCAAGTTGGACACGACCTGTGATATACCATTCAGTTCTCTTCTAGTTTGATACGTACCCACTTCCTCGACCTCACCTCGTACCCATCCTTGCTCAAGTGTAAGCCGTCGGAAAGGAGAGGCGCTAAAGCTTGCTCATTGTGCCCAGCAGCATCCCATATCGCGGTCCACACATCCGCTACAGGCACTCCTACCTGCTCCCCAACTTCCTTCACCGCTATGGCATACGAATGGGTCTCCGCAAAATTGCGCCCCGCCTCCCACTGGTAAGTGTTCACCGGCGGGGGTGTAATCAGAATGATCCGGGTATCGGGCGAATAGTACGCCGAGGTCGGGGATTTCACCATATGCACAAGGCGGACCAAGTTGGCCTTGAACCTGTCCAGCGGGACGTGTTGGGGGTTTTCAGGTGGCACACTTGCATCATTAGCGCCAAACCAGATGGTCAATAGTTGCACCTTGGGTGCGCCTTGCTGCTCATTCTGTTGCGCCAGAATCTGTAGAATGTAAGCATCACATCGGTCCCATTCGCTCAATCAGATCTACAAATTACCTGTTCAAAGACTGGAATTGCCCAGTCAGTTTGATACCCGCCGAGACCTCGATTGATCACGTCTAGCTTGCGAACATATGCGGCTGGACGTTTTCAGCAGCTGGTTTATGAGTAGATCATAGTGAACATACCCGACAGTCGTTGGGCTATTCCTTCCACCTCCCACGATAATTGGGTGATGGAATCTCCGAAAAGCAAAATGACATCTTGTGTATGAGCCAGCGCCATGTCTATGTCTATTTATCTCTTGAACACTGTGCTTCAAAGAGCCGACAGTCGGTGGACCGCTTACCGTCTCGAATAATGCAGAGTGCTGCTGGGAGTACTTTGGGGAAACAAAGAAGTATCAGTGAGAAGTGGTTGCACGATACGATATTTATTTGATGCTCTTTATACATGCGAATTCACCCGAAGATAGACCGAGACCCAAGTTCAGCGCTCAGCATGAAACGGGGCCTTGGTACTTTAGTCATCACTAGTACTCGGTGATTGGTAAATATTGAATCCCGATCGAGTATTGCCTGAGAATCGGAGAATAGTGATCGAGGTCGTTGCTTGAGAGAGGTTTGTTTGAGTGATTTCAATAATGACACTAGGTGCTTGGAATGCCGATAGAATGCACAGAAAGTCGACTCCGGACTAAAGGAACGCGCGCAACGACTCAGTTTGGTTGTCATTTTCTGAGTCGTGGCCCGGGCGGAAAACGGAAAGATCTGATACATCGAGCAGTTCTGCCTCCATTACGAACGGCATCGAGCCACCCAATCCCGCTGCGCGAGTCGAGCAAGAAGCTGATGATCACTATTGCAGTTACACCACACCTCCCGCGGCTTGTTTGGGACCCCCACCACTCCCAGCAAAGCGCGCATTCTTGGACATTCCCCTGTTGCTGATGCTCGAGATGGTTCCTCGTCGAAAAAAAGAGTAGACCCGACATACCTGAATCGTGACCGATTTGTCTCCTCCTTTTATTGCACAGGATTTGCAATGTTGGTGGGCGGTCACAACGCACACCACGTCCCGAGCGAGTAATCAAACTGGAAAAGTGGGACTCTAAGAGGCCCAGAAGGGTCTAAGAACAACTTGTATTGGAAAAAGAACACAACGGCATGAAGGAGACCATGTCCGAGAAAGTGGGACCAGGTGAAAGCGTGGCCATCGGGAGGTCGCTCGCGGACTAAAACGGTAGAGTTCCTTGAAAACATGGACGGCGACGTTAGGGAGTGTGACAATGGCAAATGGTGCGTCACAGCAGGTCACACACAGTAACAACCAAGTTCAAGTTGAACTTCAACCTGTCGAAGTTCTACACGATTGCGGGCCGCTTTGCTAGCGAGGGACGCGGGTCCTCCACACTCACTTGATCCCATCTTTCGAACCATGAGCGAATGATGGCACCACCCAGTGTACGATGACGTACAGAGTGAACACTGGCTGCAATTTGTCGAAATGGATTTCCGGGTATTTCTCCTCGATAATCTTGATGATAGAGTGGGACACGATCTATGATTCCATTCAGTCTCCTCCAGTTGGATACACACATGCCCTCTCGACCTCACCTTGTACCCCGCAGCGCTCAAGTGTAAACCGTCGCAGAGGAACCGCTCGCAAGCCCGCTCATCGTGCCCCGCGGCATCCCATATCTCAGTCCACACATCCGCCACAGGCACGCCCACCTCTACTCCAACCTCCTTCACAGCTTCGGCATACGACTTTGCTTCTGCAAAAACGCGATTTTTGGTCCACTGGTAAGTGTTCACCGGCGGGGGTGTAATCAGAATGATCCGGGTATCGGGCGAATAGTACGCTGACGTCGGAGATTTCACCATGTTCACGAGGTGAACCAAGTTGGCCTTGAATCGGTCCCGTGGGACGTGTTGGGGGCTTGGAGGTAGTGCAGTATCATTGGCACCAAACCAGATGGTCAACAACTGCACTTTTGGTGCGTCTACCTGATCGTTATGCTTTGCCAGAACCTATAAAGCATCCGTGTGGCACCTATCGTATGCGCTCAGTACAAGTTTTTACCTGTTCGAAAACTGGAATAGCCCAGTCGGTTTGATATCCGCCGAGACCTCGATTGATCACGTCTAGCCTACGAACATATGCGGCTAAATATCTTCAGCGACTGATTTTTGGTAGGTCACAGTAAACGTACATGCCAGCACTTGGGCAATGCCAGAATCCTCCCATGATCGCCGGGTGAGGGAGTCTCCCAGAAGCAAGATGACATCTTGTGTATGAGCCAGGGCCATGTCGGTATCTCGAGATGCCACGTTGTGGAGTCAAGAGCTGGTAGATAGCTAGCAGGCCTCAGGCTACTCAATACTTTCCAGTGATTCGGAGCGGAAATCGGATGAGACTTGAATTGATCGACTTGCTGAATGGCATCGAGCGACTCCCCGATCTCGCTGAGCGTGTCGAACAAGAAAGCTTATGTCTGGGATGTCGACGGTAAGGCAAAGTAAACCGTTCAAATAGCCTCTTTCCCTCTGAACGGGGTACATCAGATATCGCCGCATTGCGGTCTCGCCACCACATTTGCGGTATCTTGACTGGGACCCTTCCCCACGTCTCCCAGCAAAACGTATTCCTGGGTGTCCCACTCATACTGATGCCAGAGGAGGTAGTTCTCATCGTCGACAAAGGTAGACCAAGTCCTCGCCCACCAGCCAATCGCGACACTGATTTACCTCTTCCTCGTTCCATCGCACAGGATTCGCGATCTTGGTGGACGACCAGAACGCACACCACGACCCGAGCGCTGCAGAGCTGGAACGATGGGATTCCCAGCGGTTCCAAAGTGTCCAAGAACAGCTCGCGTTGGCAGACGAACACGCTAGGGAGGCCCTCCACCCAGACCGCGCCATGTCCGAGAAGGCCATCCTGAAGCGCAAGGAACGAGAGGAGAAAAAAGCACGCAGTAGAGCCGATCCTGATCGACCGTCTCAGACCTCCCTCCCCTCTGAACCTGGCGTTCCCGTTCCCGACCCCGCCAACGCGCACCCCGAGTCGTCACGGGCGACAGCAATCAACCGATCCGACGTTACGGCCGTACTACCCCGGAATCCGGCAACATCACCCGCGTACACGGTCCAAGTCCCCGGGGCGTCCCCATCCACGTTCGAATGGTACGCCCCCACCAAACACTCGTTCACCACCCTCGAAGCCGCACGCGACGCTGGCATATGGGACTATCCACAAACGCCCTTTGAACGCGCTCGCTGCGCTGTCTTCCAAGATCTATGGGAACAAGGCTACTTCATGGGAAGCGGGATCAAATTCGGCGGCGAATACTTGGTGTATCCCGGTATGTTTCCCCCAGAACGCTTCTTTGTCCTGCCACGTCGGATTCATGCCGGCCGCGGTGTCGTTCCTGTATCTGAGTCTGCTCGGCTCCATATCAATCACTCGCTTCTCTCGAACTTGAATGAATCGAGTTTCTTCTCGGAAATGATTCTGATATGTCGCGACGGCTTTTTTTATCGTCAGGGGACCCTTTACGATACCACTCTCATTTCGTCGCATCCGTTATCGAGTCTCCTACAGCCCCTCTTCGACCAATGGAGATCGTTGCCCACGGTCGGTTAGGCACTGGCACAAAGAAGGCTCACTTGATGTGCGAGTGGGACGAGGACAAGAATGTCGTGACATATTATTCCGTCGAGTGGGCGGGGTTTGGGTGAAGATGTTTGTATTCTCACATGTGTCAGGCACCTCTCGAGTCACCCCTTCGAGTCATCTCTCTGCGCAGCGGTTGTCAGAAAAGAAATGACATTACATTGCATACTTATCAGGAGACGATTGGGGGGTATTGTCTAGAGTGCAAGAATCCACATGAAGATGATTAAGATCAGGTATATCCCATGAAAATCAGATTATATATCCATCGGCAATTCGTCAATCCCGCTTTCGTCGGTCCGACCTCTGAACGACAGGCTTTCTCGTGGCAGGTCGAACCGAGCGGACGGCCTGTTGGAGTGGTTTGCTCGTCCCAGGTTGAA
>JBBPOM010001211.1:0-12835 GCA_038091455.1 Leccinum uliginosum | reverse complement strand
CCCGCCCAGGGCCTTAATTCACGGACGTACATGCATGCATGCACTCAGTCTGTGGTCCAAGATTATGAATACTACAGGCGGTCGTCATGTCCCAGCTGCACGGCGGCATTTCCCGCTTGTTTGGAGCTAGTAGTACATAGCAGCGACTAAAACAATTTATAGTGACGCCACTGTTTTGCTCCGCCACCACGCCCGTGGCAGTTTTGTTTTATAGTAGACAATCAAATGCCAGCGCAGCGGCTGGCCTCACGCGGTGATGAACTACCCCCTGGCGGATTGAATGAACGTCAATCGTGTGGTCTCAAGGATTAGAGATAAGGAGGAATGAGTGCTCTGTCAGCTCGTAGGTGATCGATATCTGTCACAGAACACAAGCACCTTTGTTCCAGCGAGGCCACCGGGTACAATACTCGTCGAACGAGTGTTACATGATCAAACAAACTTATATGAGAAAGAGGAGCGGGGTAGGTTGGCGTTTTACGCTGGAAGGATATTCACGAGGGGCTGAAGTCATACTATGCGTCAGTTCACGTGGTTACAGCCCTCTGCATGCACGTTCGTGCGGAGACTCTATTCCAAGATGTAGAGAGTTGAATGGTTTGGGCTTTTCCGGCCCAAAGCTCTAGTTGCAACGTCTCAAACGAGCCACCATGTCGACACACCCAGTACTCAAACTCGCGTGCAACTTTCGATTTCACAACATGTATTAGCAACGTACATTCAAAAATCACATCCACTACACTAACTCGATCCCACAGGCCGCAACGCAAACGGAAGCGCCGACACCGGTTTCACAGGCTCCACAGATTTCCACTCAAACATCGAAACAGCCGCCTGCGTCGTCTGCGTCGTCAGCGTCATCTGCGTCTGCGTCACCGTTGACATCGACGTCGACGCAGACGCCGTGGGACTCGTACTCGCATTACCACCCTTCTTCAATACGATCGGTTTTTGGTGGTGCTTCGCCCCACCCCGGTAAGTCCGCGCAGACGGCGACACGTCAAACACCGACGACGATAAAGGCGGTGACCCCGCCACCGCCCCCGGACTCCCAAACTCGTTCGGCGGAGGAGGCGACCAACTCGGCAACGACGAAGGGAAACTCATCATCGGCGTGCTCGGCAATGCGAACGCATACTCGCTCGATCCACTTTTGGCAGCTGGCGTCCTCGCCTCCGGTTGGACCACCGGTGCCTTTTGTGGTGTCTGGAAAGACGTCCGGACGGACGGAGCGACGACCGTCGTGTTCAGCAAAGGCTGCTGTCTCGAGGACAACAGCGCCTTCTTGAGCCGTCGTGCAGACCGTTCTGCGTTCAGAGCCGCCGCAGTGGTAGTAGCAACATTGGGCGTCATGCACAGCAGTCTCTTCGACGAGGACGACATGGATATGGCGAGCTGGTCTCCCCGAGCACCTACGCCGCCCGAAATATCTAGCTTTGCCATGCGACGCCGCAACTGGGATACATCCTGCTTTTGCTGATCGATGGCAACGTCGATGTTACGGAACGTGCGATTGACAGTATCCAGAGAAGGCGGTCTGTGTTGACAGAGTAAGAAACCAAGTCGGCAACCTACAACTCTGCGAGAGTACTTACCTCATAATGGGTCTGCCCGTCCGAAGTTCGTTGATCCTCTTTTTCGAGCCCTGCAAGTGGTCCTCCAGCTTCTGCACGCGATCCCTGATCGCCTGAGAATCCACTCAGTACCGGTCCGGTACCTGTCAAACACTTCAAACTCACCCGTATGCTCTTTCGGAGCTGTGACTGCGTTTCTGAATATTCCGGTGCAAGCGTCCGGATTTTGAGCACCTTTGCAAACTCGGCGTCCGTCTTTGCCTTGTTGAATCGTACAATCTCTTCCTTTCTTGTATTGACTACGAAACCGTCACATCAGAAAACGAGCTCCGAGAACGTAGAACACACACCTTTGAGAATATTGCTATCCAGCTCCTTCAAAGCTTTCCGCAGCGACACTCGTTTCAATTTCAACTCTTTGACGTCGGTCTGGACGTCCACCAGCACTCGTCCAAATTCTTCAATATCACCAAACACCCACTTGCGGGAATCACCGAGGTCAACCTTTTGGTGCGGTACGCCAGAAACCTTTTTGAGTTCCCCCAACTTTACGGAAGCCGTCGTCGCAAGCTGTCCGAGCTAAGGGTATGGTACCAAAGGTCAGGCGAAAACGATCACTGCGACGAGAAAAAGCACGTACGTTGTCCAGTTCCTTGACGATAGTGTCAAGGAGAAGCGTACATTCCGCCTGCATACCCTGCTCTGGAGCCGGTGACGGAGAGGGCGCCGGTATCCTTGGTAGGGGCGGTGTCAAGCTAGGAACGGGAGATGTGGACGAGATGGACGGAACCATGAACGGCGAAGGCGAGGTCGGCAAGGGCGGAGTTGGTCCCGCCCTGGCACCGAACACGCTAGGCTGTCCACCAAACAGCGATTGAGGAGCCTTGGGTGTAGGCAGCGTACCTTCCACCGGCCTCATGGGTAAACTCCACGCATTTGCCGTGGCGGTAGGGGCGAAGAATGGAATAGACGTCGGCGCGATCGTCGCGGTTGGCGGCTTGTCTGCGAAATCGAACACCGGCGGCGATTTTGGAGCGGGGGTAGACGTCGGCGCGATCGTCGCGGTTGGCGGCTTGTCTGCGAAATTGAACACCGGCGGCGATTTTGGAGCGGGGGTAGTCGGAGGCGCAAAGATGCTCAGTGCAGGTTTCTCTCCCATCGGTGGGGTGGCCGTAGGCGTAAGAATGCCAGGTGCGGGTTCAGGTTTCCCTCCCACAGCGGGAATGGTCGCAAGCGTAGAAAAGCTAGGTGCAGGTTTCTCTCCAGTAGCCCGAGCGGTCGTAGGCTTCTCCCCAGCAGCAGGGGACACAGAAAAGATCGGAGGCGGCTTGGCGAAAGCCGACTCGCCTTCCGCCGTATGTGCAAGTGGAGGACTGGGCGTCCATTGACCGAAAGGCACTTTGGCTGGAGCCGGTTGCACAACCATAGCTGGTGGCGCTGACTTGGCAACAAGCGCGGGCTTCTCACCTTCGCCCTCGAGAACAAGAGGCGTACCCGCAAGTGGGGAACTGCGTGCTGGGCGGGTGTTATTAGTGCGAGGTGCTAGATTGAAAGGCGAGGTCGGCGGGGGCGAGCCTTTGGCTGCAGGAACCGGCATTTGCGCTGACGCTGGAGCAGTATCCTTGACAGGGGAACCAGGAGAGCCAGGGGGCGTGGTGCCAATATCTGGGACCGGCGACACGCGAGGAACGCTTGGAGGCGAAGGCGTCAGAGGTGGAGGAGAGACCGAGACTCTGATCTTGGGATGCTCTGCTTTGGGCGTCGTGGACGGTGACCTCGGAAACGCTGGTGTCGGGGGTAGAAGGATCTCCGTAGGCTCGGCTGGTTTTTTAACATGCTCCTCCGTCTCTTCTTCGTCAGCCACCTCCGATAGAGGCTCTTCCTCTTCCTCTTCCTCTTCCTCTTCCTCCTCAGACTCAGACTCTGATGGTACGTCCGACAGGAATGACGCTTCGTCGTCTTGCAAATCAGGCTCGCGCCTTATCCCTTCTTCCGTAACCTCGCCCTCTTCCTCCGCCGAAACCTTCACATAGGACGAACTCGTAGAAGACGATATCGATTCCGACGAAGGCGCTTGAACGAGAGCTGGCTCTGCCGCCTGCTCCTCCTTGATGTCAACACTCACCTCGCTCGGCTTAGCCTCGACAACCTCTGGTTTTTCCTGTTCCTTCTCGACTTTGGCAGGCTCCGGAGGCGTAGCGGGCGTCCTGGGTGGCTCCCTGACAGGCGCAGACGCAGGAGTGGTCGAAACAGGCGGCTGCAGTAGCTCCTGCGCCGGCTTCGTAGGCGTAGCTTCAGACGGCTCAGCAACTTTCGACGACGCCTTGACCTCTCCACCCGAACGAAGGAGATCGCTAAACGATTTGCTTCCCCCAGACGAGAACGCTGCAAACCCACCGCCCGAGAACGCGCCAAACGCGTTACCACCACTGGAAGCGCTGACCGGTTGGACTGGTGCCCCAGTAGCAACTGCTGGCGCGAACGCACTCTTCAATGCTCCGCCGGCGGGAAGCAAAGAAGGCGCCCCGAATGCCGGAGCAAAGCCTGCTTTCGGAGGTGCCGACGTCGGGGTGGTCGGCGTAGTCGAGAGAGCAAAGGCCGTGACAGGCTTGGACTCTGCGAGCTTGGGCGCAAAGAACGGCGAATCCTTGGGCAACTCGCCAAAGATACCAGAAGCGGGTTTGACGAACGCAGAAGGCGTCGTTTGCAGGTTGTTAAAGGCGCCGGCGGTGGTTGTCAGTTGATTCAAGATCGGAGATGGGGACCTGCTGTCATCGTCGCTCGCAATGGATTCTCGAACCGCAAATCGAGAAGCTGTAGAGGGGTTCAAAGGGGCAGATAATGCTGGCGTAGTCGATGTAGACTTCACTGGAATCACTGAAGGTGTCTTGAGCTCAGCGGACTCGGCTGGATTCGCAATAACACCTCTTGCAGGACTCGTCTCCACTGGCCTCGAAGATTCGGTCGCGGCCCACGCTGGTTTCGCCGAAGGACCGCTCTTCGCTGCCACCGCGCCGAATGCACTTTGGGTACCGGACGCAAAAGAACTGAACGCTCCACTAGTACTGGCGGTGGAAGTCGTTGCCTGCGAAAATCCAAAGGACGTCTTCCCGAATACATTTTGGGGCTGTCCGAAAGAAGACTGGCCAAACGCTGGCTGTCCGAAAGCGGGCGTGGATGGTCCAAAAGCTGTCTGTCCCGTACCGAACGAGGATGCACTGTTGAATGAGGTCGAGGGGGCGCTTTCGGCGTTGGTCTGGAACGCAGTTGCACCGAATGTCGGAGTGCCTTGCTGGGTGTTGGAAAATGCAGAGGGCTTGGTGAAGGTGCTCTTTTGATCAAAACTGACAAACGCTCCGAAACCAGTGCCTGGCTTAATCAAACTGCTGCCCGTCGACTGTTGGTCCGAGGATACAGGGGTGTTGATTTTGCCAAAGATGGACGGCTTCGAATCAGCATCCTGAGAATTGGCTGCTCCGAGGCCAAGGCCGCCAAAGGTTGGTGCGTCGTCTGCAGCCATACTTTCTTCGGGAACGGATACCGACGGAGGTTGTGTTGGTGTCGCTTGTAGTGGGCCACTGAAACCGACCGTGGTCTGTCCGAACTTTGACGGGCCTGTTGAAGTGAAGGCCCCAAACCCAAGACTCGGAGCAGTGGTTCCGAATGTGGATGTCGTGGGCTGTCCGAAGGGAGATGGAGAAGATGTTGATCCAAAGGCTGGCGCTGTCGAGGGTTGTTCAAAGGAAGGCACCTTAGTGAAAACGGCGGTGGACTGCTGGCCGAGTCCAGACCCAAAGGGAGACGGCTGACCGAACGCAGAGCCCTGAACACCAAATGTGGATGGTTGACCGAAGAAGCTCGAAGGTGCTACGGTTGGAGAGACCTCCGTCGGCGGGGTAGAGATAGTAGGGGTCGTCTGCATGTCCGTTGATAGTTCACGCACCATGCTACTTGGTACTGGCGGTGCACTGGGCACAGAAGTCAACGCGACCAATCCAGGATAGGGTGCCCCAGTAACATTAAGCACGTGCCACCCGAGGATCGTCCCATCTGACGCATAGACGTATATGATCGGGTGAGCTGGGAGCTCAAGCGCCTCTCCTGAGGCCGTCGAGTGGTGATAGGATTCAGTGCTGGTGAGGTCCACATCCATTCCGAGCAGAATGGTGTCATTTTGGTCCTTGTCCAGTGGAAGGCTGGGCGTAGACGTCTCTTCCAAGGAAAGGTTATGCCAGATATCCCCTGAATCGCTAGCCACGCTGCCAATCAAACCGATGTCCGACGACGTACTGTCCCCGATGAAGAGTAGCACCTTTGATGGATCCCAACCCCGGAGACAAACCAGGAATTCGCCAGGTGGGCGAAGTCCGGGGAACGGCAAGTATGGATTGTTGAATTTGAGATTTTGCGCAGAGTTACTCTTGGAGTCCATGGAAATATGGAAATGAATTTGCTCCACGTCCGGTGCCAGTTTCCCTGGTGGAGCATAAATTGTGTGGAAAGACGAGGTCGAAAGCCAATGCATGGATATGACGCTCATGTTGTTTGCTGAGGGGGGACGGGGTATGCTGGACTTGGGAGTAGCTGTAGCCGTTGGACTGAAAGCGACGATATCACCACTTTGGAGACCGAGTGCTAGCTGCTTTCCCTTTGGGGACCAAGATACTGTGAGTGGATTAGCGTGGGTCAAGGGGTGAAAGAGGGCCATACGCACTTGAAGTCGGGGTCGTGCTGGGAGAACTTCCAGCCACCCAACCGCCGGAAGAGATGAGATTCTGTACGTCGAACAACTCTACTACAAGCGAGCCTGGGGTGTTGGTGCAGTCCCGAAGAACGGCAACTAGCTCAGGGATATCGCCTGGATTGGGCTGTATGGACAGAAGAGGGGGAGAGGATGACGTTGTAAAGACATGGAGGGGATGCACAGGAGCTTCGCCGATGGAGAGTAGTTTGTCGACATCATATACTTGTACGGAACCGTCGAGCAATCCCAGGAGTAATCTGGTGTCGTTGAAAGCAAAGGTCAAGATATGCGGGTGTGCTCCGTGGATCGAAACGCGTTTCCGAGGGGAGAATGACTGTTCGTTCTCGGGAGAGTTTGAGACAAGAGCAGAGCGCAGATCCGCGAGGGGAGAAAGAACCAAGACTAGAAGGTTGAGTGAACGAAGACGCATATTGAACGCGTCTGTGCCATACCTGATGCGTTGCTGGCGTCTCGAGTGACCGCTGCAAAGCAACCTTTTGAGTTTGCTACGGCGAACAAGCTGGCTTTTGCAGGTAAATCAAGCGGTTCTGGTGATAATCTGAGACGAGCGCGCTTGTTCAAGAGACGTAGCGCAAGAAACTAGAAAGACGTGAATGAGTCGAGAGAGGTGGCTATATGCGCGGTCGACATACGTCTGCATCTTTTTCGGATGCCTCGATCGAGGTCGTCTGAACTTGCGGAGTGCTGATTGGCTGTAACTGACTGACGTTGGCCATTCAACGTCAACGGGGGAGTAGGAACGGAGAGTGTTGGCTTAGTAAGCAATTACCGTCCCATAAATCGTCAACACGTGACGTGCCTTCCTCCAACTTATTCTCCAGAGCATTGGCTCACCAGCGGCGCACCTTGACGGGCAGTGTGATGGTTTCGTTGACAATGATTGGAGTTTCAGTCTGATGCGGAACCTGTCTTGGTCTTCATTTGCGCTCGCGTTCGGGGACTGCTCTGCCGAATCGACTCATGAGAAATGTGATTCAAATACTTTTGTGCAAACCCTATGTCTCCCAGCGCTGTATATCGACCAACGCGGCTGGGATCAATGTCCTCCTTCCGCAAGCAAGGTTTAGGCCGACGCCAATCGACGGTTACTACTCTCAAAAATGATCCGGGCAAGATCCCACAAGAAGCAGAACGCGGGTATGTACCTGGCTCGAGAATTCTCAGAAACGAGTGCACCAACGAGGCGCTTCGCGCCCGAAAATCGACATTGCCCGCAGGCACTGTGGATCTCGGGCGCTACACGTGGTAGGAACGATTACAAACCTGAGATAGATATCGGCGCATTCTCAAACGACCGGATCCAGTGCGATCGTGCCCGTCATTCTCGGTGTGAACCTGTGTAGATGAAATTCGCACGGGCCTTGATAAAAGGTGGAGATGGCGGAGATGCAGTGACACCCTCGAGTCCTCCCTTCACACCCATGCATAAGCCCGACCCTCTGAGAAGGTTCCCCGTCGATCTCAAGAAATACAAAAAGTAGTTCGATCTCTTGCTTGTCCGTCCTTTCTTGACCACGATCGATCTCTAGATTGACGCTCGACCCCACAAAACCCGTCCTTACTTCACTGCAAAAGTCCATCCTCCAGGAAAACATCCACCTCTGTCGTGATGCCATCGTATTTTTTACCGCCACCGGCGCAGCGCGCGGTGTGAGCGGACACACAGGTCCACAATCTCTCCTATCTTCATCTCCGCTTACTCAACCTCTATCACACAGGTGGTGCCTTTGACACCGTCCCTGAAGTTTGCATTGCCCTCGCTTTGTTCGAGCACTCGGAAAAATACCTTCCGATCCTCTTTGACGAGGCCGGTATGCATTCCACGCCCCATGTACCTCTATACTGTCTGATCGCCTGGATTGACAGGCCACCGTGTCGCGACCCAATATCTCCTCTCTGCTCTCGAGGGCTCCATCCCTCCGGAAAAACTTCTGCACTACCGCGCAGCCTACTCCCACCTCCCCGGCCACCCCGAACTTGGCCTCACACCCGGTGTCAAGTTCTCTTCTGGCCGTCTCGGCCACATGTGGCCACACGTGAACGGTGTCGCACTCGCGAACAGAGACAAGGTTGTCTTTTGTCTCGGATCCGATGGTTCCCAACAGGAGGGTAATGACGCAGAAGCTGCCCGTCTCGCCGTCGCTCAGAACTTGAACATCAAGCTCTTGATCGACGACAATGACGTCACTATCGCTGGCCACCCATCCCAATATCTCAAGGGATACGACGTGCAAAAGACCCTCGAAGGTCATGGTCTCAAGGTTCACACCGTCCAGGGTGAGGATCTCGATGCTCTCTGGGGTGCGATCGCGTCCGTCGTCACCTACGACGGCCCCGCTGCCGGTATGTATCGATCTCGATCATCTCTCCCAGAATATTGCCTCACATTCCCACAGTCATCGCTAAGCGCGTAATGGCTCCCGGTATCACGGACATCGAAGGAACCACACATGGACACGACGTTATTCCTGTCAAGGCTGCGACCAAATACCTCACCCTACGTGGACACCCCGACTCCACCGTTTCGGGCATCTTTGGCAGCATTAAACCTTCTTCTGTCGCTTACTCCTTCATCGGATCCACTAAGGAGACAGGTGCTAATCGTACTATCTTCGGCGAGGCGGTTAACTTGGTGCTTGATAAGCTTTCGAAAGAGGAAGCCGCTAAGAAGGTCATGGTCATTGACAGTAAGCGATGTCTGTACTACTATGGAGCTATCAGCTTGACTATATACCAGGCGACTTGGAGGGATCTACCGGTCTCAAGGTGATCCACCAGAAACACCCAGAAGTGTTCGTCCCATCTGGTATCATGGAGCGCGGTAACTTTGCTGCTGCTGCCGGCTTCGGGTTTGATCCCGAAAAGTTCGGAGTCTTCTCCACCTTCTCTGCATTCCTCGAGATGATCATTTCCGAGATCACCATGGCACGGTTGAACAACTGCAATGTCCTCTGCCACTTCTCGCATTCTGGAGGTAACTATATGCGCTCTTGGGGAAGAGTGAGCTTCATCTGACATGTCTTGCTTGTTTAGTTGATGAAATGGCTGACAACACTTGCCACTTTGGTGTCAACTCGTTCTTCGCCGACAACGGTCTTTCGGATGTTCAATCTTGGCTGTACTTCCCAGCTGACCCATTGCAAATGTTCGCTGTCGTGCAACGGGTATTCTTTGAACGGGGCATCCGCTTCGTCTTCTCTACGCGTTCAAAGGTTCCCTACATCCTCAAGGAGGACGGAACCAAGTACTTCGATGGTGACTACAAGTTTGAGCCTGGAAAGGACGAGACGATCGTAGAAGGTACTGCCGGATACGTCGTGTCATTCGGCGAGATGTTGTACCGCTCCTGGGATGCCGTGCTGCGATGCCGTCGGCAAGGCTTGAACGTCGGCTTGATCAACAAGCCTACGCTCAACATCGTTGACGAACAGGTGAGAAGGTCGTTCATCATGCAACGACGGTAATACGAACGCTCTCTGCTAGACCATCAAAAAGATCGGCGCGAGTCCCTTCGTCTTGGTCGTCGAGTCGCTCAACCAGAAGACTGGTGTACGTATTATTTCTTTGTCGACCAATCATTTGTTTTCATCCTCATCCTCGTCCCTCAGCTTGGCTCCAAGTTCGGCACGTGGTTGCTTGAGCGCCGGCTTACTCCCCGCTATGCCTACATGGGCACCGTCAAGGAGGGCTGCGGTGGTCTCACCGAGCAGATTCCCTTCCAAGGACTCAGCCCCGATTGTAAGCCTGATCGTTTCCTTGAACCACGACCCGCTGTTGATACACGTTTGCCTGCAGCGATTGTCGCCAAGATCAAGCAGTTGATGCAGTAGACGTTGACCATGGAGAAGAGGATCGGGTTACCTTTAAAGCATGCAAAGAAAGTAGTGTACGATCATGCCATCAGTTTTCCATGTAAAATAGAAGGTTATGCTTACTAGCTGTATATACATGCTACTAAAGGCGGTTCTCCGTTGAGTGCCTCACGATCTACGTGCGGAACTTATATCTGGATTCTGGATGACTCGAGAGCCTCATCATCAAAGGTTCGTTCCATGGCCAAGTTCATTCGGGAATTGATTGGTCTCACGACCCGCTGAGGTGATGTAAGGTCTCCTCAGCGGGTCATGAGACGGTGAGACCAATAAATTCCCAAACGAACGAACGAAACGAAACGAACGAACCTTTGACTCGGATGATGAGCCTGCCTGAGGCCTGAGGCTCGACCGTGGGAACGAAAAAAGTGGTAAGTACCTACTAAGGTGCCTTACGAAAAGATGTGTACTGACGGATTCACCTTGCGTAAGCAAGGTCGTTTCCCATTAGGAAAAGACGCGTACGGATACGGAGGCCTATAAGTACTAGTCTTGCGAAAAGATGTGTGCTTACTTACGGATTAGGGAGAAAATGCGTACGGATTCGGAGAGAAGTCAACTTGGGCCTATACTATTCTCGCGAAAAGATGTGTACTTACGGATTAGGAAAAGATGTGTACGGATGCGGAGAGAAGTCAAGGCCTAAAGGGTTTAGGAATATGCTGTAGAGTTTGCAGAGTTTGAAGCATTTGCATGCTAATGTACTGCCCACCCGTAGTAAACCATTTAAATTAGGTCAGGAAAAGAGGATGAAACCTTTACACAGGCAGTCAATTGAAAAATCCGATATCATACCATGACTTCTCACTTCACCCACTTCGTTCAAAGATTCTACACCCAGCAGGTCCACGCAGACCCCGTACAACAGCGGGCCTCTTCTGGCACTATCACAACCGAGTTAGAGGACCTGCGGAAGTTTTCTTTGAATTCTGTATGTATCTGTCTCCTATGTCGCTTGACTGAGATGTCTTTATGAGTTCCAAAAAATTTTGTGATAGCTCATGGCATTCCTCGCGTGAGCCTTGAACTTCTTCGCACTACGGGTCACATTGATAAATTGATTCCCTCTCAGCATCCTCGCTGCACCCAAAGGATTACAACCAGCAGTGCTCACGCTCCTGCTCTATACCATTAACCTCCGTATCTTCACCACTTCTTTCCTCTATGTAAGTACTCTTACCTATTCCACCTATCTGTCTTGAATCGTGATTGGTCATAGAATCATTTGACGCTGTCGAGTGTCCTCCATGTTATACCCCTTCTGGTCGTATCATGTATGGCCTGCATCCAATTAGTCTCTGCCATGCAATCGCCTACCCTTACAGCAGTCGCTCTCTTGTCGGGTGTCTCACCGATAGCCATTCACTTCGGAGGACAGCTTGTCGCCATACTTGCCGAAGCCTCCGCGCCGGCATTACCCTTGTGGGTGCAACGCGTGGTGGTGCCTCCTACATCGAGCTGCGCTGAAAGTGGACAGGCGAACGGGAGCTAATCGAGATCGATCTGTCTTCGATGTCTGTAACAAAGAGGATATGTAGCAACAATATGACATATTACGCGGATCTGCTGTGCTTGGTTACGAAGGTGGATGTTATGCAGAGATCAAGAATCGTACCTGGGTGCTCCCCTACATTACCTGGCACTGTAGCTCAGACTGAGCTTGTTCCGAGACGACCCCGAGATGTAGCAGCGGGATTTGGATGCGTGGCTGAACCAGCCTGATCTGTAAACAGACCCAAGAGAGAACTTACATCCGTCCCATCGGTAGTGGTTCGACGATTGTCCCGAGAACCAATATTGAATTTCTCTTCGAGTCATAGCCACCAATCCGAGTCGCGACAAGTCCTGCGACATCTCGTTTGCACCTGTTGTGAAGTTCGAAGTGAAAGCACTGGAATCCCATACCTGTTGTTCCCTTAGTGATGTCATACTTGCCTCGAAGAGTTTAGTATACGCGCGTTTGGCCAGCCCACAGGCAACATACTAGAAGTTATTGGATTCGACAGATGATGCAATAAACGATGAGATCTAACCCATGTACTTACGGCCATGATAACCGACGTCGGCTTCTAGTCATGTCTGAGTGACCTTAGCACTTGTTGGACAATCTAAGCGCAAAGAATCGAATAGAGATCGGTGGTGTCTACTTACATGTTCTGGGGGTTCCAAGACTGTGTTAGGAGTAAATCGATGGCCACGAAAAAATGTTGACGGGACATCATATCACAGACGAGGATACATCAAAAAGCGATCGAGTACAAATCCGGGGCAAGGCTCGCCATCAGCTTGTGGTCATGAAGACTTTAGGTATCCCACAAGTTCGTCGCGATGCCCTCACCATTAGAACTCTTCTTCTAGCGTTGCACGCAGGGGAGTGAACATGGCTATGCATATGGAAATGATACCTGAATATTGAATAACGGTGGTCAAGCCCCACAGGTGGATATACACCACCATTGACGTTCCTGGAAGGCGCGAACAATAAGTTGAATACAAAATGAAATCCAGACATGACAGCATCTAAAGACCAAGCAAGCATGTCAGCACAAGGGTTCACGGTAATTGAGAAAAAAAAAGGATATCAGAGAACCGAGAATCGACAGCAGAAAACATCCAGAGGAGGT
>JBBPOM010001210.1:0-12837 GCA_038091455.1 Leccinum uliginosum | reverse complement strand
GATCAAGCTTCTCTGTGGTAGTTTTGGGTGGTATGTATTTATTTTCAAGTTAGATGAATGCAAACTGATGTTCATTATAATTCTATAGTCATTTTCTCTTTGCTGGTGGTATGTATTCATCTTTAATGTTGATGTTGATCTAATGGATGATCAAGTTTCTTTGTGGTGGTTTTGGGTGGTATGTATTCTTAATTCTTAATGATGCAAACTGATCACTTTTGACCCTGTCATCTTTATTATTATAGATTTGTTGGTTATATCAGGTATGTACTTTTTATATGATATGATATGATATCTTATATGTTTACCATGTTGTTCAAATGAAGAGTATCTGGTAAGTGTTTATCATCTTGAATTTATATTGACTTATGAATGGCTGTGTCATTGAGGCTAGGTATATGATATAATATTTTGATTATAGGTTGATACTAAATTATAAGACATTCTAGGCCCTGTTTTTTTTTTTTTTTGGTATGTATATATTTCATTTCATAATGTTATATGGATATGGATATGGAAATTCATTATTGCCTTTAGTTTTAGCAAACACTGTGAAAGTGTACATCTTGGATTAGGCATCTTAGCCTGGATTTCACCATTTGTGTTGGAGGCAAAGACCCTTAGTGGAAAGAAGTGCTTGTCAAGTCCCTACTCCCTGGCTTCACAGATTCAACTCTGTGTGTTCGCTGGTTGATAAACCCATTTCTTGGACTGGGACCTCTGATAGTACTATAGAATAGAGACGTGTTTGGCAAGAGGAGCTTTGCTTCTTGCAGTTGCCATTCAATTTGTCTTGGACAATTTGTCCTTTGTTCTGTCATACTTCTGTTACAGAATAACCATTCCAGTCGCTACCAACACTTGGTAAAGTCTTGGTGATTTGGTGTGCATTCTTGATTACCTTTCTGAAGACATCAAAGCCTCAAGACTTCACTTGGATCTTGGATTTTTTGTTTCTCTGGACTTGGATCTTGGACTCTGTGCACTAGGACTCTGATATTCTACAATTTTGAAATCAACAACAACTTGAGGTTGAGCAAATTCAACAGCTGTCTCAGGCCTTGCTTTCAGAAGCCTTGGGAGAATATAGTCAGAGATCAGCAGAGCACTATGAACAGAATCAAGCAAGACAGCAAGATAGAGATTCAAGACCAGAAAACCCAGGACCAAGACCAGACCCGGGAGAACGAGACCCAGGATCAGGACCAGGAGACCCAGATCCAGATCCTAATCCCATGCCTCATCCCCCAAATCACAAATCACATGGTGGTAGACTATATGTTGAGCCCATTGAAATTCACTCTTTGGGACTTATGAATATCCAGTGTTCAAAATGTCATGCTTTACATTTCCTCTCTGAAAAGCTCTCTAACTCTGGTGTTCGTAATCCTCGCTTTGGCATATGTTGTCTTCAAGGCCAAGTCAATATTCCTGCTATTCAACAATGGCCAGCATCTTTGCAGGCTTTGTATGATAACCCTCAGGATTTTACTCAGTTCAGAAATAAAATTTGCCAGTACAATAATGCCTTGCTTGGCCTTTACATCAGTTGGTGTTGACATGGATAATCAAGCTCTTCAAAGATCTGGTCCCCAATCTTTTTGTATTCATGGTGCTCTTCATCACCCCATGGGTGCTTTAATTCCACCAGATGGTCAAGATTCTTGCTATGCTCAACTCTATGTTTATGATCCAGAAGAAGCCATCAATATCAGCTTTAATCGCAATCCTCAGCTCAATCATGGTACTTTACTGGATCTCCATCATATGCTAAGAGTCTCTCACTCATATGCTGCAATATATCAACAAGCTTATGATGTCATGAGGGTCAGTTACTTTGCTGTTATTTTTTTTTCCAGTGTACAGTATGCTTATTATCATTTTGTTCACATAGGCCAAACCATCTGAGGAACATACAGATGTTCATATGTGAATTTCTCTTCAACAAGGCAATGATCCAAGACATTACAATGTGCCTACTGTGGATGAAATAGCTGCCATAGTTCCTGATCGAGGTTCTCAACATGTTGGAGCTCATTGTGACATTGTTGTTCGTCTTCAAGGTGGTGGACTACATCGTATCAGCAATTTGCATCCTGCCTATCTTACTCTTCACTATGTTCTCTTTTTTCCACATGGAGAAGATGGCTGGCATTTGAACATTCCACTTCAGATTGCTGATGGTCAACCACATCGCTCCAAGAAAGTCACTCAGTTATTGTGGTATGCCTATAGGCTTCATGTGCACCCTCCAGAAATAGAACCACCAAATTTCTTCAAGGGTCAAAGACTCTTTCAGCAGCTGGTCTGTGATGCTTGGGCTTCCATCGAGCAATGCAATCTCACTTGGGTGGCAAATAATTAGACAACAATCAGAGCTGATTTGTATCAAGGGTTGAGAGATCGCTTGCATGATGATCCTGGTCAAGATATGGCTCAAGTAGGTCGTGTTATCCTGCCTTCCTCTCATAAGGGTAGTCCTCGCTATATGCACCAACTTCTTCAAGATTCCTTGGCTATTTGCAGAGAATACAAGAAACCTAACCTCTTTCTCACTATGACTGCTAATGGTAGCTGGCCTGAAATTACTCAGAATCTTCTTCCAGGTATGTGTGGATTTTATTTCCAGTCATTCATGAATAATATTAACCATTCATTTATCATGACAGGACAAAGTGCCACAGATAGGCCTGACTTGATTGCTAGAGTTTTTCATGCCAAACAACAAGCACTCTTGAAAATAATCCGTGATGGTTACTTTGGTCCTGTGGCTGGCTTTGTCTATACCATTGAATATCAGAAGAGAGGTCTCCCTCATATGCATATTCTGGTCTTTCTGGAGGAAAGACATAAAATCCATACTGTGGAGCAAATTGATGGCATCATCTCTGCACAAATTCCTAATCCTGATCTGTATCCTCAACTCCATTCTGCTGTCTCTAGATCTATGCTTCATGGGCCTTGCACTCCTCAGAGATGTCTTGAAAATAATATCTGCAAGAAACAATTTCCAAAGGCATTCACTCATCAGACCATTATCAAGGAGGATGGATATCCTGCCTATGCTAGACCTGACAATGGAAGAACTATTGAGAAAAACCAGCATATCTTCACCAATAAGGATGTTGTTCCTCATCCTAGAGAACTCTTGGTCAAATTCAACTGTCACATCAATTTGGAGGTCTGTGGTTCTATCAAGGCAGTCAAATATATCCACAAGTACATCTACAAGGGTCCTGATCGTGCTACCATCCAAGCTGAAGGTCATGATGAAATCCGTACCTATCTTGATGCAAGATATATTTCTGCTACACAGGCATGTCACAACATCTTTGAGTTTCCCATGCATATGGAGTGGCCTGCTGTCTATCGTTTGTCAATTCATTTACCTGGAAGACAGACTGTGGCTTTTCGTGCGGATGCTCAAATTGAACAAGTGATCAACAATGCAAAGGATACCCAGTTGCTTGGATGATTCAAGGCTAATCAAGATCCTGATCTCATTGCTGCTGGTGCTCATGACTATCTCTATCAAGAGTTTCCCAAGAAGTTCGTCTGGAATTCAACAAATACTGTCTGGAAAGTTTGTCAAAGATACAAGGCTATTGGTCGCATGTACTCTGCATCTCCTGGTCAAGGTGAACTATTCTACTTGCGTCTCTTGCTCACTGTGGTCCAAGGTGAGATCATACTCTTATGTATAAATATATATCATAACTCATGCCTTTTTATTTTTATTTTTATAGCTGCTACCTCTTTTGATGATCTTTGTACTGTTGATGGCCATCTTCATGACTCCTTCAAAGAGGCTTGCCGTGCACATGGTCTCTTACAGGATGATAGGGAATGGCTGCTATGTCTCTAAGATGCTGCTCACTTCAAAATGGGCTTTCAATTGAGAAGACTCTTTGTTATCATTCTAATTCACTGTAGCCCTGTGGATCCTCATTTATTGTGGGAGGCATTCAGAGACAATCTCTGTGATGATCTAAGACATCATCTCATCAATACCCACCATATTCAGGAGCCTACTCAAGACCAGATCTATGACTATGGACTCTATCTCATAGCTCAGGACCTCAGAAGACATGGCAAGGCCTTACAGGACTATCCACAGATGCCTCTACCACAAGTAAATTGGGGTCTGCAAGATGGCAACCAACTCATCAATGAGCAGCTGCAGTACAACATACAGGACTTACAGGACTTTGTTCAAAGAGGTCTTCCTACTCTCAATCCTGAACAGAGGGCTCTCTATGATGCAGTTATGGATAGTGTCATTCACACCAGAGGGACCTCATTCTTTCTTCACAGTGGAGGTGGTTGTGGCAAGACCTATCTTGCTAAGCTCATTGCTGCTTCTGTTCGTTCAAGGGGTCAAGTGATTCTCTCTGTTGCCTCTACTGGTCTGGCATCTCTGCTTCTTCCTGGTCATTCTCGCTTCAAAATTCACATTCCCTGTCATGATCAGAGCACTTGAACACATGCATTCTGGCAATGACATCCAAGCTCTCCAAAATGGCATCTACTCTCAACTTCTCACTGGAGATCAGCATCTTCCTGACCAGTACTTCTTGGATTGCACTATTCTCAATCCCAGAAATTTGCAAGTCCATGAGATGAATGCTACTGATAATCCTGAATTATGTTCAACTTCAAGAGAAGTTCACCTGCATGAGTGCAGACTCCATCACTGATCCAGAGTACAACTACATTTAACCAGAGGTTTTTCATACAATCAGCCCTTGTGGATTTCCCTTGCACAAGTTTGAGCTCAAAACTGGTGCTCCTCTTATGCTATTGAGAAATTTGGATCCTGTTCATGGCCTCTACAATGGTACTCGATTGAGATTGCTCAGACATACCCCTCACATCTTGGGGTGTAGAGTGTTGAATGCAGCTGGTGATGACAATGGTGTCTTCATTTGTCGCATGGCTCTTGATTCTGGTCTGGAAGATTCATCTGTTCCATTTCGTCGATTGCAATTTCCAGTTCATCTGGCCTATGCAATGACCATCAACAAGGCTCAAGGTCAAACTTTTAATCATGTTGGACACAATCTTGGCAATCCTGTTTTTTCTCATGGACAACAACTATATGTGGCCCTTTCACATTGTACACACCCCACAAACATCAAAGTCCTTTTCCCTGACAATCATTTTAGGTGCTCCTCAGTCTGGGCCATGGCTGTTAGATAATTGATTCTACGGTCTGCCAAGACTTGATTGACGTTGAGTTGTCATTTGGATTCTTTCCACTGGAGGTATTGATCCTTAGTGCTGCTGTGAAAGTGCATGTAATTGAGACAATGATTCCCATTGTAAAGAGTACTATTTGATGTGGTGGCTCCTGGATTCCATCATATCATATTGGAGTAGTACTAAGGCTGTAGAGGTAGGAAAACTGAGATTGATGTCCTTTTTGTAAATGCCAACATCCAGAGCATTATTGTAGATGTGGTTGAGGAGACCCTGTTCCTTAATGCCTTGTTTGAAATAACTATCTGCGCATATCTGCACCCCTCTGATTTGCGCATATATGCACTCATCTAACCTGTGCACGTCTGCTGACTTTTTAATACAGTTCTGGTTCCCTCTATGCCTCCGCCTCTCGGAGCACTTAGCAAACATGACGAGGGATTGCAAGACTCATCGACCTCACCAATTTTAAGGGCGGAGATGAGTCTGATGTTTCCGTTCCAAAATTGCTGAAGTTAATGTTTGTGCACGATTCTCCGCCGCCATGTGCATAACCTTCCAGGCTTGTTGTATCTAAGAAGCGGGAGAGAGCCTCGACGATGTCCTCGACAAGTTCTCTTACTTGTTCTACTTCTAGACAATAATCCTACTGAGAGAAGAAACAAATCAAAGCTACATCCGCTCTCATGTCATCGCCTCCTTCTGCCAGTTTCACGTAGGTATCTGCCATGGATGAAAGCCTATACCAGGCATGAATAATGTTGTAAACTGTTTGTACAAATATCTCCAACGTGTCCGCAGTTCGTGTAACAATACAATATGCTTTTCCAATAACATAACAGCAGACTCAGTGGAACTCACATGATTGAAAGGGGTCTAATCTAATCTGGTGGGAGTTAGACCTGGATAAAAATACTCTGAAACACTTCAAAAAGGACCTAATCATACATCAAAAACCAACACCAGAACAATTCAATTCAAGAATATGCAAATGAATGTCAATTACATAGAATCATCATTATAGAGCATGAATACAATGCAAAACATGGAAATTGTGCACATCCACCATATGCAGATATGCACACCATCAGTATGGTTTCAATCTGAGCCATGGATCATGTGATTTGGTACAGATACCATTGAGATATTCACATTTTCGAGTAATATATCAATTACATAGAATCATTGTTGAGCATGAATATAATGCAAAACATGGAAATTGTGCACACCCCCCATAAGCAGTTATGGGCTGTCCTAGGGTGGTTTCTAGGGTAATTATTTATTTCACTATATACTTCAATGGGAATTAAAAACTAAAATGCAAAACTGAAATATAGATTAGTGAATGGTGTCAGACCATTTATTAGATGTATATCAAGCTTCTACAAAAGGTCTGGTAAGATTTGGTGGTCAGGAAAAATTGTTACAATGAAAAAAAAATGTGGTAACAGGGTAGACTTTGTTATGTATTCAGATAAATTCTGGAGGCTTTCTGGAACATTACTAATCGATTTCCCAGCCTTGAAAACCCCCATGTAGACTTCCGCTGGCTCCTCAAAGTCATTTGTTAAATTGATATACTAGTAAAGAGGAAAAGGCAGGAAGGGAGGCATTGGTCACCACTATGAAATAAATAGCTAGTGCTTAGGAAACACCTGTAATATGTTATCTAGATGTCTGTTGATATGGAACAGTCTATTTGAGGTATCCTAGATGTACTTCAAATTGATATTGCCAGGAGAGGGGTTAGGAGGGACCAAAGTGCTACCACTACGAAATAAATAGCTAGTGCTTAGTAAACAGCTGTAATATATCGTATAGATGTCTAATGGAATGAGATTGTTGATTGGAGATATCCTAGATGTCACTTCGAATTGATATTGCCAGAGAAGGAGGTAGGAGAGGACCAAAGGGCCACTGCTATGAAATGAATAGCTGGTGCTTAGGAAATGGCTGTAACATATAGATATCTAATGATATAGGACAGTCTATTGGACATATCCTAGATGTCACTTCGAATTGATATTTCCAGGTTTAAGAAAACTACTCCAAAAAAAAAGCGTAGTGAAAGGTATAACAAGTGTAGCCAAACAAGTTTGGTGAACAATATACCAACAAAGCTTAGTCAAACATATATCACATGTGTAGGAAACTACCATGGAAATATTAGTGAAAAGTATATCAAGTGTTATCAACAAAGTGTAGTCAAAAGTGTGATAAAGTGCACTGAGAAAGTGCAGTCAAAGTGTAGTCAAAAGTGTACCACATGTAGCAATAAAGTGTAGTGACAAGTGTAGGTGACTACCTGAGAAGTGTAGTCAAGAGTATAGTAGACGATGAAAAACAGTAGCCAAAAGTGTAGTAAAGTGTACTGACAAAGTGTATTCAAAGGTGTAGTCAAGTGTACCAAGAAAGTGCAGTCAAAAGTGTAGGGAACTACCAAGAAAAGTGTAGTCAAAAGTATATCTAGTGTATAACACAAGTGTAGTGAGAAGTGTAGTCAAAAGTGTAGTCAAAAGTGTAGTGGATGATGAAAGACAATGTAGTCAAAATTGTAGTAACGTGTACCGAGAAAGTGTAGTCAAAAGTGTAGGGAACTACCAAGACAAGTATAGTCAAAAGTATATCAAGTGTACCAAAATAAGTGTAGTGAAAAGTGTAGCAATAAAGTATAATGACAAGTGAAGTGTACCCAGAAAGTGTAGTAAAAAGTGTAGGGAACATGTAGTAAAAAGTCTATACCAACAAAGTGTAAAGTGTAGTGGACTACCAAGAAAAGTGTGGTATAGTACATGTACCAAAAGCAAGTGTAGTATAGTGTATCGAGTATAGTGACAAGTGTAAGGTGACTACCAAACAAAGTGTAGTCAAAAGTCTATCAAGGTGTACCAAAAAAGTGTAGTGAATTATGTAGTGATGGTCTACTGAAAATTTACTGAAACACATAGGTCAAATGTAGTGAGAAGAGTCAAGTCAGGTGAAATTGTAGTGAGAAGTGTAGTCCAATTTGTAATGTGTAAAATGTGTAGTAAGGTGTACCCAGAATGTGTAGTGAGAAGTATAGTATAGTGACTTCTAATGTTAATCATCATCACATACATCCATTGCATCATCCTCCTCGTCTTCGTCCCCCTCTTCATTTTCATCTTCCTCCTTCTCCTCCTCTCCACTGCTAACTTCTCTCATTTGAATGTCTCCATTGTTGTCATCATGCCCAAGCAGCTCTCTTGAGCGTCTTCATCTTCATCATCCATGCCATCCTCAGGTCCAAATAGCTCTTCCATCAACCTATCATCTTCCAACTGAATTTGCATGGGCTGAGGAGATTTGGCCACTGGCCTTGCTACCCTTCTTGGTGGTGGAGGCCTTCAGGATTTTTTGGCTTTGGTAGACTTTCTTTTTCTAGCCATGCAGCCTGTGTCATTCTAGGTAGAGCTTTTGACATGTGACCAATTCATCATAGCCAGCAGAGCAATATATCTCCAAGGTGAATTCTGCAGTGGGCTTGATAGTCCGTGGTCCAGTCCTTTATTTGGTGGTAGTACCATTTTCAGCCACTTCAAGAATCTTGTAGAACATATGAACTGGACCTTTCCATCCCTATTAACCACCCAAGGCTTTCCAATGACTTTCTTGGAGGTTGCCATAGAGGTCGGAAGACATTGCACATTAGCAAATATTTCGCTCAACCTGTCTCTGTCCATGACACAGAATCGCTCTTGTTCATCACGAACTTTTATGAGTTCATGAAATTGCCATAGATAGCCTGGTTCAGCACAAAAGGCATTCCAAGGAGATCAAAAGTGATAGTAATCTTCTGGAAGTGGAAAAAATATAGATGTTCGACTGGGAAAAAGCATCTGTGGTCGTCCAAGGGGCATATATCCAGGCAAACCTGCATTACAGGCTTCAAAGGCACATGTGGTTACAGTAAGATATACTTTCTCCATAGACTAACATTCTATAGCTTCTTGAAAGCTGGTAGGAGTAGGGATGTGATTTGGATCTATTAGCCAGTTCCTGTTCAATAGCAACCACATCTGACAAGTAAAGTTGACAAATATCTTGCTGAGAACTGGTTCCAAATTGGAAAAATGTATGTCCCATCTTCAAGGTCACATTAATTCCCATGGCCTTTCACTGATAGCAGTAATGATGGCCTTCCAAGTCGGTTTTTCGCCTATAGGATAAATGTCCTCTTCATCCACCATAAGCAGTACTGGCCACAGTTGCTTTGAGGTGGTCCGACGATTAGCAACTTTGTCTTTTATCAAATACATCACTTTTGCATCATCTACTAGGGTCTTGTACATCTGGCAGGCAGGGTATATGTTCCAAGTCAAGATCAAAGAGGAAGAACATTCCAAAGTGCTCGCAGACCTGGAAAAATCAGCGAAGGGCTATGGACTCTCTCGTACATGAAAGTCTAATATGACAGGTGTACTGCTGATGCTGCAGATTATATTGCAGACGATGCCAGTCAAGATGCCCATATTAGGAGATTCAATAGGTCAGAAGCTGATCTGTGTACGTTGCAGCTCCTTAAGTAACCTAGCCAGGAAGTTGAACCAGGTGGTAGAAGAGATCCATATCATAGGTTGAAATCTCCAATAGTGTTCTGTCTGTCATGTACGATGGTGTCATATGGTCTATGTACTCCAGATAACGCACCAACATATTCAGATTGTGCAAGACATTGATGGCTGCAAAGCCACTCAATCTATATTTGTCCCGAACACCATATGCACGTTCCTTTTCCTTGCCTTCATACATCTCGATGGCAAGGTTACACTCCTGCATGAATTGTGGATCACAGGCATAGGCATCCTTGTCCAGAACAAATAGTGGAGAGTTATTATTGGGACAGATTGCCTGATAAGCCAGATTGTATGAGCTTCGAAAGCATATCTGAGTTTCTTGATGGATGCTTGCTTGTCCAGGATTGGACCCAGGTAGATGGAAGCAAACTTTCGAAAGCGAGGTTGGCGAGTAACCCAGATTAGGCTGTCAATGTCTGCAGAAACCCTAATATCAGGGGAATCCAATGGCACATGATTCCATTCAAGATCAACAAAGATATGAGTATTCCCCCTTTGACTGCGGACAAATGCATCAAAAGAAGCTTCAGAATCAACTTCTAGTGCAAGCATCTCTGACTACAAATAAAGACATCATCAGCATAGACATCATCATGCTGGTCTTCGACAAGAAATGGTGGAAGATGTCTGAGGGAACAGCTGCCTAGAACAAGGTAAGTCAAGTACATCCATGCTACTTGATAGATGTCTTACTGATGACTCTGGTCGAGATCTGTCAAAAGGAATCATAGCCATTGGGTGTGCCTACTGCCATGACATGATCCAAAACATAAAGGGGATCACCAAGATAAAATATCTGATGGAAGCTATGTGGGATTCTCCAGCCATAGTCTCTAAACATAAACCATATCTCTTGGTGATAAAAGGGCTCTATGACGAACTCGTACTGATTACTATAGTGTTGCATGCTTTCATAGGTGGGAGCACACTCATAATCATCGAACTTGTGATCAAATGGCAACCATTTCAGCCTTGTGAATGCTGGGAGATCTATGGGTGGAAGGAGTCTAGAAAAATGAAACATGGTTCTTTGAGACCAATCCTTGACATGCTTGTGTTGGTTTGAGGAGAACTTGGTGGTCTGTTTGTTTTCATCATATACTCTTCCCTTAACAGCGTGTGAAGGCATCCAGTCTCTGCATCAGGCATTTCTGGTGTCTGGATGTAATTGAAAGAGTTTCTGTAGTCGTGTTGCCTTGGATTTTGAATATAATCCTTTCTGGTTTCCATCAAATGTATCTTCATTTTCATCATCTTCTCTCTGTGATTCATCATCCGGAATTTGAGGCTCTACTGACTCCTCAGTCAATGAACACCTTTGGCAGACTGTACAGTTTGCACAGACAATATTGAGGTCTTGGACCACAGGTGCGTACTGTTGACCAGAGGCTTCATTCTCCATCGCAGCAAGACTTTCATCATCAACAAAAGCAGTGCCATCCCAAGTTCTCCATATGTCATTCTCTAGCAGATGAGAGGTGGTGAGCAAATTATAATCAGCCCAGGATGTTCGACAGGCCTCTCTGACAGCTCCCAACATCTGTAAATGGAGCTCATGACCACAGTGGGGAAATATATGTTGCCATTTTCACTTCCTAATTCAGTATCCAAAAAGTTTTTGAGAAGAAATGCAGCGATGGGGCTACAGTCACGTCCATTCTAAAGCCAGTTTGTGAGTGACAACAGCAACCTCATCAGAATGACCAAGATTGATTCCATGGAGCCTTGCCAGTTTGTTCCAATTAAAGGGGTCTAATCTAATCTGGCGGGGATTAGACCTGGGTAAGACTACCCCAAAACACTTCAAAAAGGACCTAATCATAAATCAAAAACTAACACTAGAACAATTCAATTCAAGAACATGCAAATGAATGTCAATTACATAGAATCATCATTATAGAGCATGAACACAATGCAAAACATGGAAATTGTGCACATCCACCATATGCGGATATGTACACCATCAGTATGGCTTCAATCTGTAGTATGCCTCCTCCGCTTGTCTCAGGTAAGCTTGTTCCTCGCGCTCCCTGGCTTCCCCCTTGTATTCATCTTGGATTGTGGCAAGGCCTGCCTGCAGCTCCTCCAGTTGATCACACCGTGCTTTGAAGGTGATCTCTACTTGTCATCAGCTTACCCCATTCCCGATGGGTTCGTTAGAGAAACATACTGATGAAAGACTCAGATTGATTGATCATAAAGTTTTCAGTTGGATGCCGCCGGTCTGTTTCTGTTCAGCTTCATGTATTTCATTCCATTGTACAGCAACGTACTTCGGTAACCCATTTTGGTGATGATGCAGTACATGACGGCTTTCAGCAGTGGGTTCCTGTCGTCGATGGCAACTAGCCGTCTGTAATTAGTATCAGCCAACAGTCTTAGAAAGGCTAGTGTTGCTTACTGTCCATTCCAACACTGGTGGCACAACCTCAAACCCACTTTGTAGCTAAATTTTTGCTTTTTTTTTTTAGACAGCAATTCTTAAAAACACAGAAGGGGGTTAGTTGGAAGTCGGTTTTGGCAGGGCTACTACTAACCTGGCATTTTGTTCCGAATACCAGCTCCCCATAGGCAAATTCCGACATGTCTTCGGGAAAATTGGAGAGATCCTCAGGTTTGACGTTGCCATGCGCTGCTTTCCAGATATGCTTCAACGTCTTCGCCCTCAGGATGGTTTGAAAGGTCATGCAAGTCCTGCTGAGCTGGACTAGACCAGAAGGGTGCACATTTCCTTATAACAATTCTTTTCGACTACTAAATCTTTCTGGATCTTTTATAGAAGCTTTATATACATCTAATGAATGGTCTGACAGCATTGAATGACCTATATTTCAGTTTTGCATCTTAGTTTTTAATTTCCATTGAAGCATATAACTTAAAAGTGATGGAATGTACATATCTGTGGTGTATATATTAAGAAGTGGTCTCCCAATTCTGCAATATGTTTCATGTAGCTATGGTGTAAGCACAATCCTATAGCATGTAATTTACATCTGGTTAGTAATATCTTCATAAGATCACCTAATCATAGAGGGTCATT
>JBBPOM010001209.1:0-12851 GCA_038091455.1 Leccinum uliginosum | reverse complement strand
AGTGGCTGTACCGAACATAGCCGAGTCACGTGGCATCCATGTCCGCCATGAATCGCGTAATTCCGCCCATACGCGCCCGAGATATGGCCGATCTCAGGTGATATGTCATTTTGGAGAAGGTATTTTGAGAAATTGTCATAGCTATCTCAAATAAAATCCTAAAAATGTGGGAAAATCAGGGAAAATCGGTCAACATACTACCCAATAGGGGCTACCTCCAAATACCGGTTAAGACTGGTCTTAACCGGTTTTAGGTTGGTCTTTTGATTTTGAGAAAATCAAAAGACCAAGACTGATGTAAATCAAAACCAGGAAAGACCGGACCGATCAGGACCGGTCTTGATCGGTTCGGTTCGGTTAAAAACCGGTTTTTCATCGGTCTTAGGACCGGACCTTCGAACACTAATGATACTGAATGCTCAAATAGACACTGAAGGTTGGGCCCAAGACTCTCCAGGACCAATGGCGCAATATAGTCCCTCTGCTCCTAACCAGATACATTGTGTGATCCTGGGGCTTCCTTGTAGTTCCTTCAGAACTTCATAACAAATTGGGGTTAGCAACGTGAATGCTATCCTGAGATCCCAATTTCCACGCTCGGACCAGTTGGTTTGCTTAGTAAGTAACATTTCTTCTTACGGCGCACACAAAGCACACACTGAGACGCTGCTGATACTGACCGTCCACGCTAATACCTTCAGATTTCATAGTTGATCATTGCAGGATTCTGAGAATTGTTGAGACACTGCCTCACTATAGCAACATGAATGCTGATTCCAATTTCCATGCTTGGACCAGTTGGTTTGCTTAGTAAGTAACAATTCTTCTTACGGCACACACAAAGCGTACACTGAGACGCTGCCTCACTCATACTGGAGCCTGGGCCTGCGGGCTCGGACAAGTTGGTTTGCTTAGTAAGTCATGATTTTACAGTCCAACATACTAATGAGCTTGGTTCAGGGTCATTTCTAGTTCCAGAGCACTGAGCGGTCACCAGAGTATAATGTCACAGAAAAAGTAGTTTCCGATCACACTGAAATCTGCTTTCACGAGGCCCAAGATACTGAAAAACTTCTGGACAGATTTCTAGGGCTCTAAATATTTCCAATGTGGCCGCCACTGACTGGATTTGGTGAGCTTTGAAATGCACAGTGCCACGTCAGCAAGTAACCACCATGAGTACGATGGCGAATGTCATTACCCCCACCCAGTATCCCTCAACTGCTATCTGATCATGCATTCTGAACATCGAACTCAAAGTCTCTAGAAGCCACTTCTCTCAATTGAGAGTTGGTCAGAGTCATAGCCCCTCCCCACAGAAAATTCTGTTCAAGAATTGGAAGGACTCTCTACAACAACCTCAGTGTGCGATCGTTGAAAGCATTTTGAATGCTACACTACAAAATCTCCTCTATAAAATTGGATCAATATCTCCACCTAAGATCAATGATCTCTCAAAGTCGGGTAAGTTCGGATTCAGATCTATTCAGATATTTAATCTGTTGCTTACCTATCGGGTCCTCCCTCGATCAACTAGAAATCTTTTGCGATGTCGTGAGATATCTTTTCCCCGGTGGGCATGAGGGCAGAGTCGCAGATATGTCAGATAAGGTGGCTAAGGTCTGTATGTCTGAATCCTGATATCTGAATTTTCAATGTAATTATGAATCCCTTTGTTTACTAATACACACTGCTGGCCTTCAATAGACTTTTAAAGGGGTTAGCCTGCGTGAATACGACATCATCACCGATCTGTTGGAGAAGAATGTCCTTCCCAACAAGGCGAGGTAGGCATATTACTACATGTAATCAGACTTGCCACTAAATAGCAACAAATTGTCATTTTTTCAGGATATCCTCATTGTCAAATTGGCGAGACCAATTCATGAGGTGCCCCTCGTGCAACTGTGCCGTACACTGAACTCAGCTGTGAACCGTCTTCCTCTGAACCAGGAATTCATTTCCGTTGACGTAGAAATGAATTATCCACTTGACTCACCCAACGGCAGCTTTTCAGCTGTTCCCGACATCGCCCTGCTGCTCGATCGCCGGTCAGAAAAGCATGTGGGCTCTGAGGTCATATACCTGGGTGAATGTGCATTCTCTCAGGATCAGGATGCCCTTGAGCTCAAGATACCCACCCAAATGTTCTAATGGTGATGATGATTGTCATCCAAGAAGTTGGATACCGCTCCTCTAAGGAAGGCTCCCAAGCATGGGAGTATTTTCTCTTGAGGCAAGAGGAATGCCTGTATGAGGCGTTCATGGAATTGATGACCACAACTGAGGAAGACACTCAATTCCTTGGTCCTGTCACTGTTGCTTCCCACCCATGGTCTCGCATTTTCGCCATCGACTACTATATCTGGGTCAAGGATGGGGATCAGAAGATTGATATCCAAGATCAGTGTCCCAAGAAAATGGCTCATGGCGTGAGTAAGGTGATATGCAAGGATGCTGTGCAACTAACACCATTACTTTAGACACTGTTTCCAGAGTCTTCTATGGATGCAGTGGACACCATGATCTGCAAGGGATTGATCCAGATCAAGGAGGCTATTGTCTCGTATTTGAAGAGACTTGATCCCAATGCAGACACCGCTCAGCCTCGAGGCTACTCCACTTCCTTGGGATTTCAATTGGGATCTATGCCGGAAAAGCATCACCAATGCAGCAGAGTGCACTGCATACCAGCGGTTCTTGAAATGGTTTTCTACAACTTTCAGGGGAGTCAAGCGAGGTATCAATGACGTCGACCACTCCGGTGACTTCATTCCTTCCACCTCTCAATCTGGATCTTCCACCTCTTCTCCCTCTCCACAACCATCAGGTTCCAATTGCGGAGGTGGTCCTACCAAGCGAGCCCGACGTCCTCCTGGACATATTGTTGCCATTTCCCATGTTGACTGGTCAGTGATGGTATCTGACCCGGAAGATTATGATGACGAAGCTTAATGCGTTTCGGCCTACGACGTTCCAATTATGTTCCAATTTTCCGGTACTCGTTTTCCAGATCCCTGTCTTGATATATTTTGATTTAGACGTCTGTGCCCTGTTGTAATGTCCTCATGTTACATGTTGTACTCAGTGTTGACTTTTGATTCACTCACTCGCTTGAGTGATTTAGGGTGTGGCCCGTTCGCAAGCAGCTCGCAAGTTGATCCTTTTAAGCGATGACTCTGCTAAGACTTCCTCCACCTCTCGACTCTGCAAAGACGTCCTTCGCCTCTCTCTCTCACGTTTCCACACATTTCCTCCACCTCTCGACTGAGTCGACTCTGCTAAGACGTCCTTTGCCTCTCATACTTTCCTCGCTGACCTGACCAATTTCTTGTCATGGTTCGCGGTCGTGGTCATGACAATGTGCACAGCAGTGCTACTTGTGGTCATGCTGGCCGTACTGGGCATGGCAGTCTCGAGACCCCTCACAGTATCGAAGCACCTGTCGACATACCGATTGCGCCACTAAACCCTACACAGGTTCTAGAAGATCACAGACCGCAAAGGGCCCGCTGTCCCCCGGACGTTTTAGAGGATATATCGAGGATGAACTGCTGAAGAATTTGACATTTACAATCACTCTGACGTCTCGGAGGATGGAGCCCCCGACTGGAGATAGACGCCATCCGACTTGTACAACCATGACTGACTCCATCGTTTGCCTCGCTACCGACACTTCGAAAGAAAGCCAAAATCCTCCCTTCGGACAATCAGTTTATTCACTCTACTCTCCTACATCATGGCTATCTGATTCCATCGCCATCAACACCCAAGACGAGATCTCTCAGCTGTCGGACGTTTCAGATGTAGATGTGGAACAGCATTCCAATGAAGATGTTCGCAATCGCCAGCAGTCATCGGCAGGGACTGTTGCCACCCTCGCCTCAAAATGTTTCGACGCAAGGTGTCGCTGCAGAGGTGCACACGATTGACAAGCTTGATACGGTCATCACCAGCGATGAATCCGTGAGTCTCTTTACTTACCTGTAGAATCCGCTTGCAGATCGTGTGCCGAACAGATTATCGGCTTCTTGGACCCCTCTGCCGCTCCAGAGAATCCAGGTTGGCCACTCCATAACCTTCTTGCCTACCTCCATGCACTCTATCCATCTCATAGACTCTTCGCCATACAAGCCCATCCGAGTCTTTGCATCAGGCTGTGGCACATCCTTGACAAGCTCTGCGGTGTCGAACCAAGCGTCCCCCATGTGGTCGTTCGAAGAGAGCTTATCCCAATCGACCACCATCAGCTGAACCTTGAATGCTGTCCCGTAAGTTGAGGGAATGCTGAATTACCCACGTACAGAACACTTTTTTTCCCAAACGTGATGACCACGAACAGATCCATATCAAAGCCTGTGCGCGTCACTGGATAGCGCGAGTCAGAGAGACATAGATTCAGTGTCCGTCAATCATGAAACCCTAGATGGAAAGGCGAGCGGCTGCCACTCACTATTTTTAAGCCTCGGGAGGTCCGCCACCCCCTGAATCTCCAGCATGATGATATGTACCTACAATATCGTTTGCAGCTGTAAAGTTGTAATCAGCATTCTTAGTCATCGCCGCTGCCCACGATTGCTTAAACCATTTCTTGGTACAGGTAGTGCTCAACGTTGGAATGGATCCAGCGCTCGCTGAGCAGCAATGTCCAAGATGCGAGCGGATGGGTGAGGGTGAGGGTAGAGGCGACCCATTTTGCAGTAATGTCGACAGAGACGGGGCAATCAGTATAGACGGCACTGTCAGGTCTGTATTGTTGTGCGTAGGCACACCCTCGTGCGACGGGCGGGTAGACAACACAGGTCTGTGAATGAAGAATTTTGGTAGTTTACGGCACAGGAAATCGGTGCGACGGGCGTATGCATCATTGACTCCACAAAGGGAGAAGGGTGGGCAGTGCTGGGCGTCTTGCCCTGAGCGGCTCCAGGACTTGTGTTATCTATGTGAATCACAGGCAGGGGGATGTAGAGATGGGACAGCTGTGGTATCAGCATGTCGTCCTCGTCATCCTCTTTTTCAGAGTCATTGTCGTCTTCGAATGCAGGTCCTGAAAGATGGGAGCGGATGGTTCCTTCCATCTGCAGAGATGTCCCGTTAAGGGCCAGCGAGTGCGAAAAAGGAGGTAAGAGACCTACGGGCGGCGCAGACACGAGACTCGGACGGGAACATTTGATGAGCTCATGCAAAATGTCCTCAAAGCCCATGAATGACTGTGCATTCGGGTGTGCAACGAATCCGAGTTTGATTTGCATGGAACCGGAGGCGTGCGTGGTTGCCTGGGTGGACACGAATGATAAGAATGATGGTTGGGATCAGAGAAGGTGAGCGAGAGGATGAAAAATAGCTGCACGAACGGATGCACCTTGTTCTGATCGTCATCGAAAGAAAAGGCACTGGATTGTCTGAACCAATCTGCCAGTGATAATTCATGAACAGCATCCACCACAATTTTCATGACAGTTTTCTCTTGTCCAAATCAGCAACTATCCTTTGCTTGTGAAAGTACATGTACTAGAGGGTTTCTGCAGCACATCTTTTTACCAGGGTTACCCACTTAACAGCATGAACTGATTGCAAAGCATTTATGAACAAAGCTATGATGACGAGAATTAATTGAGTCAGATTGTAGTTGATCAAATAAAATATATCCCTACAAGGAAGTTCCAGGATTGAATTGGAACCTTCATTCAAATCATTCCTCTCTGGCCCGCTTAGGACTAGTAGGAGATCCTGTATGATTGCCACCTGTCAGTGGAGGGACTGGCATAGGTTAGTAATTGTGATTGAGTATTGATCAAATGAAATAATTTTTACCATTAGAACCTTGGCCCTCTTGATGCTTATATTCATGCTGGGAAAATCCTTCAAGGTTCCCACCACCTGTAGCAGTGACTAGTATTACAAATTAATTATGGTGATAAAATAAATGAAATGAAACTTACTACTGGAGTATGTATGGTAATTAATGGCTCCACCAAGTTGGCCCTCTTGAGACTCATGTTGAGGCTGGAAAATTCCTTGAAAATTCCCACTGCCTGTAGTTACTAATCAATTGTGGTGATTAACCAAATAAAATGGATTTTTACCAGAGTAATCAATGACTCCACCTTGGTCCTTTTGAGGCTCATGTTGAGACTGGGAAAATCCTTGAAGATTTCCATTGCCTATGGTCAAGGATTAATTGTGGAAATTGATCATATAAGATGGATATTTACCAGAATATGCATAATAACCAATGACTCCTTCTTCACCTTCAAGTTGGTCCTTTTGAGGCCCATGTTGAGAGTGGGAAAATTTCTGATAATTCCCACTGTCTATAGTTACAGATTAATCATGGAAATTAATCATATAAATGGATATTTACCAGAGTATCCAGTGACTCCACCTTGGCCCTCTTGAGGCTCATGTTGAAGTTGGGAAACTTGAAATCCCTGAGATGTTCCACTGCCTGTAGTTACAGATTCAGGTCAGTAATTATGGTGATTGATCAGATAAAATGTATATTTACTAGAGTATCTGATGATACTGCCTCCAATGAGTTTGAAGCTGGGAAAATCCCTGATGATCTCCATTATTACCTATAGTTACATATTAATTGTGGGAATTGATCACATAAAATGGACATTTACCAGAGTATGCATGGTCTCTACCATGGCTCTCTTGCCTGTGTTGAGGTTGGAAAAATCCCTGAGGATTTCCACTTCCTGTAGTTACAGATAATTGTGGGATTGATCAAATGAATGAAATAGATATTTACCAGAGTATCCAATGACACCATCTCCAATGGATTCCCACTGCCTGTAGTTACAGATTAATTGTGGGGATTGATCACATAAGATGGATATGCCTTACCAGTATTTGCATGGTAATCTTGAATGACACCACCTTGGCCCTCTTGAGGCTCATATTGAGATTGGGAAAATTCCTGATAATTTCCACTGCCTGTAGTTACAAATCAATTGTGGAGATTGATCACATAAAATGGATATTTACCAGAGTATGCATGGTAATCTTGAATAACTCCACCTTGGCCCTCTTGGGGCTCATTTTGAGGTTGGTAAAATCCTTGCCAGTGATAATTGCCAGAAGTTGTGGTGACTGACACAGCCTCAAAATTATACTCATAGTTGATCATGTGAAATAAAATCTTACAGGTTGAATGCCCAATGCATTACCTAAATCCCACTGGCTGAAAAAATCACCTGCACAATGATTGAAGTTGTCTATGATCATATCACTAGGATCATCAATATTTGTATCTTCACTCCTAATAACCCAATTAGTTCCAATAAGCATCAGAATTATGGTTAGCAAATTCTTACTATAAATGTACCACCACTAGTACTTATTGAATGACCAACCGTCTCTGGTGGTTGAGTAAGGCCACCTAGTAGTAGACGGTAGAAATATTTAGATCATTTCACTGTGTCAAGTTTGTCCTAACAACTAATCATTTGGCATTTACTCACCTGATTGAATCTGAGTCACGGTATCCCCACCCAGGCTACTGAAGCCCTGTGGCCCACTGGCAGCATGAGAACCATCATGGTTACCACTGCCCTGACTCGGAGGAGCCAGCTGGGACTCAGACTCGGAGTCCATCTGGTTCCAGCTTTGACCCAGTGACTCCCTAAGTGCATCAATAAGTGCATCTGAAAATACTCTGTCTATCTGATGACTCCGAGTTGGACGTAGATCAGTAGAGTCGAACACAATTTGTACTAAGTAAAATAATCATGAGCTTACTAATGCAGCTCGGAATTTTTGTGATCACGACTCGAGGTGGCCAAGGTATCAGCGACCACATGGCCCAGAGTGTACCAGCCATGCTCAGCTTGCCAGTTCGTGGACCAGAAAATATGAGGTTCTGGCCTAGAGGCGGAAAATGACTCGGAATTGAAGTCTTGTCGGTCGGCATCCATCGTCTGTTGGTGGTGCTGAGGGAAGCCTGATTTCACAGTGAGTTTCGTTGTCGTGAAGTGTGTCTTCATTTCTACAGTTTTCAGGTCAAAGGAGCTACTTCAAAGCTGCACAGTGAGTTTGTTTTGATTTAAATGCGTGCTATTGACAAAGTTCTCGTCAAGTTCTTGCTAGCTTGCAAGATTGGCTGCAAATGACTTCTTTACTACACATGCTGCTCGTATTGCAGTTTTTCATGCATACCTTGCACTCGCTTGGATGACATGGAGCGTGCAGGAGCATGCTATCTTGTGGCTACCCACCTCGACAGTGCACAACAAATCGACGCCCCAGCCGTATCGCTTGTCAAGGATGCACGCACGATGTTCGTCCGGAGCTGTCGCACCCCCGCCTTTCCTCGATGAATTGATCTTAGCTGTGCTTGCGCACCTGCACATTATTCCAAATCGCTCCTGATGCACGTGCTTGAGCTTCTCAGCGCCATGGCAGTGTATACACTGCCCCCGCGCACGCGACACTCAGTGCGGACATGGATGCCAATTCAAAGGCACGGGGATGACATTGGAGGAGCTGTGGTGCTGCTCCCACCATCCGACGGAATGCAGATGAAAGATGTATCGTGAATGCGCCATTGCGATTATGGGCGGACAAGCGGTTTCTCGGTAGGTGTCTTTCTGCTAATCAGTTGAGCGCGCCAAATGTGCACCATTGACAACTATAATCATAACTTGCTTGTATAGTTGTTCAAGCATGCTGGCAAAGAGAGCCGGGCTTGTTGTAGGGGCATTCAATGCCATGTACTGGGCATAATTTAGTGGTTGACTGTATTGAAAGGACATGGACTCAGATGATATTGTGGATCGACGCGCTGGAAGATGTACTTGATAGATGTTGAAAAAAAATTCTCTAGTACTGCACACCTTCGCTCATGTCTACATATATACTCGCATACATTGAACTTTGTGCATGCCATTATGGACGTGTCCATATCGACGGGAGCAAACACTAATAGTAACACGCCGTGGCACTGTACAGGATGATGGTGTGGCCCAACAACATGAATAACGATTCATTGTTATTCGCGCATAAGCCGTCTCGCTCGACCTCAGCCGATCTCGACCCCGTTCAGCTTGAAAATGATCTGGATATACGCATTGCAGACCCAAACGCAAAAGAAGCGGCAAGGATGAATGGTACGATTCAGACGTCAGAGGCATGGCAGACGTACACACCTCCATCCGACCTTGGTTGCCTCGGTTCCGCATTGATAGTCCCGTCAGTTGCACAGGGGAATGGAAAGGGGGAAAGGAAGTTTTCGAAGACAGAAATGAGGGAGGGAGGAACAAAGGAGAACGAGGGCGACAGTTGAAACGTTGACCACCATTGATCCCATGTTATGTCCTTTTCTCCAACACCTGAAAACAAGCTAAACACATTACATAGAAGTTACAGCCGTGTTACAATAAATCTGGCATAACATTGTCGAGTGACTCGAGTCTCAAGCTCTCAAGTCTGAGTCGATGGCTCCAGTACCTTCATTTTCACTCACATTCATCCCCTCGGACCTCTTCCCTTGCCAGTGCACTATCCGCTCTATCATATATCGACCTTTGCGGTGCAAGTCGATAATTTCTTGTCATGTTCTTCTACCGTTAATTGCCACGTGAGGGTAATTAATGACAGCTTTTTAAGTAATTTTTCGAACATTTTCTTCATTTCTGAATGGATCTGCATGGTTTGTTCAGTGGTGGGTATGCTCAAACACTTGTTGGATCATGGCTTGAATGTTGCGGTACAAGTGGGCACTCAGAATGATCTGCTCCATGGTACAGTTGGATCCTTTCCCTCCGTTTTCACTTGTGGCAGTAGCATGGAATTGTGACTCGGAATGGTTATAAAAGGTACATGAATACCTTGTTAACCTTTGTATTGAAAGAAGTTGTTAAGCTCAATGCACCAGTCACAGCTCTCCATTTCATCATTCTACCAGGTTGTTGGGTTCATCAGCAAAGGATATCAGATAGCATGCCTTGGTGAAAAAAGGACTCTGAGTTCCTTTTCATGCATTACAACCTTCAAAATACTCACTTGAGCCCTTCAAGATACTATATGAAAGGAACAATGACGAGGAAGTTCGTCAGGTGTGTTGCATATTTGTTCTTTCCTCAATGATGGCGCGAATATTGCTACTAACCATTGAAGTGTTAATGTTCATAGTGCGTGCTGCTATTATTGGTGTTTTGGCGAGTGGTATTTCATATGATGGATTTAAACTGATGGAAATACTCTGGCTCGTAAGTGCAATGGTCATTCAGGAAGATCCACATGTTGAACCGGTCGCAGCGCGAGAACTCTTTATCCAGAGGTTTCGAATGAAGCATTACTAGGTTATACCAGCTCGGCCATGGTGGTAAGTTGTTTGTTGCATTTGGATTGAGTGCCGACTTTGTCCAAAGTTCATCTGAGCACTTGAGATCATCTGTGCTAACACCATGGCCCAATGGAAAAAAAGTTTCAGTGATTTGTTTGATTTCTCTGCTAATGGCACTTCCAACTTCGGGTCTACATCGAAATTGTCATATGTATACTAGGACACCAACAAGAACAGAGGCTTTGTGGCTCGTGCTCTATATTAGGATACTGATGATGACACTTGCACTGATTTCTTGTAAGCCCTCCAAAGAACCCCTCAAGCTCCAATGGATCCGATTCATCCCAGTACGTTTCATCATCAGGTTCGTCGATTACTACATCCTCACTCCGAGTCTCCTCCGAGTCTCTTACTGCATGTTGTCTTGTCCTGTCCTCGCCCTGTAGCAATCCAACAAGCTCCACGGTTAGTGTTTTAAGGTCCGGTCCAGTCCGGTCTTTTGCAGTAGTAAGCAATGAAATGAGAACACAGAACATGTATTTTTTTCACCTTCTGCGCTCCTAACCTGGATGTATCTCTTTAAGAATCTTTTCTTGCAGCTGAGTAACTCGGGAAAGTAATTTGTGCTGACTTTGAAAGTAACGTGATCATTCCTGTGCCCCTCACACAATCCAAAGCACATATACTTCAAAAGTGCAACCGACAACTTGCGAGCATGATCGCCCTATACTCCACCATATCTAATCCCCTTAGCTACTGCCAACCCTCGCTCACTTCAAGTCAAAGGATGGACGGTCCAATACAAGTACAAGATGGCTTGCTTTGCAGAATTTAGAGGTGAAGGCAAAGTGGCGATCAGGTATGTGGGACTCTTTCGTTCGTTTAACCGTCCCTAAAATTGTCCAGACATCACCAGGACGCATACAAAAGATTGATGATCATGTTCGGCTTGACTGCCATCCTTGCCCTCGAACCAAGTGATGGGCAGAAGCCAGGTTCCTTGCAGATTCTATCGATTTCAAGGTGAGATTCCATGCTGGACATCCATATTCAGGCGGCGTTATCGATGATCTCTCCAATGATCCTTATCCAGGGCCTTGCCGCATTTCACATCATCCAGCAAAGGACCTGGAAAGACTATGAGGTGCTGTCTAATTGCCAGCTACGGTCCCGTCGTCTACGGCAGGACCTCACATTGGTTCCTACGAGTATCTGCGGACCGACGACTAGTCATAGTAGATAAATATCTAAAATGCTATTCCTACGCGCGAATCTACTCATCTCAATTTCTTGCAGTTCCATCGAGGTAGGCACTATAGTTGGTAAGTTGCATGGCATTTTTTCTCGATCTCAGCGGTTGAACTTCGACATTCAGGCGGAGTTATCGATGATCTTTCCAATTATCCTTATCCTGGGCCTTGCGGCATTTTACATCATCTGGCGAAGGACCGCGCAAGACTACCAGATGCTGTCCAACTGCCACTGGCAGCTACCATCCCTTCGTCTACAGCGGGACCTGACATTGGTTTCTGCGAGTATCAGCTGACCGACGACTAGTCATAGTAGCAGGTCAGTATCTATTCCTACGCGCACATCTACTCATCTCGATCTCTGGCAGTTCCACCAAGGTTGGCACCATAGTTGGTAAGTTGCTCGGCTTCTTTTCGTGATCTCAGCCATTCAACTTCCATATTCAGGCAGCCTTATTGATGATCTTGTCAACGATCCTTATCCTGTGCCTCACAGCATTTTGCATGATCATCCGGCAAAGGACCGCGCAAGACTATGAGGTGCTGTCCAACTATCAGCTGCCATCCCTGCTTCTACAGCGGAATCTCACGTTTGTTCCTACGAGTATCAGCAGACCGACCACTAGTCATAGTCGGTCAGTATTCAAAGTATTATTCCTATGCATGAATCTACTCATCTCAATCTCAGGCAGTTCCATCAAGATAGGCACCATAATTGGTCAGTTGTTCGGCTTCTTTTCGTGATCTCAGCCATTCAACCGTGACTTCCACATTCAGGCGGCCATATTGATGATCTTCTCAGTGATCCTCATCCTTGTGCTCGCAGCATTTTACATCATCTGCTGAAGGACCGGGCAAGACTACGAGATGCTGTCCAACCACCAGCTACCATCCCTTCGTCTATGGCGGACCTCACATTGATTGCTACTAAAGAACTTCTACAGTTCTCTTGTGCGCAGCCGAGGGGATGTGTACTCCTTTAGAGTACTCCAAGAGGAATGAAAGGGAATAAATCTCTAGTAGAGAACTTACTAGGGAAATTGAGTAGCTTGGAATGAGAAGTAACAAAAAAGTATTTGAAGTGTTGTGATGAGTGTAAGGAAGAACGGAGTGTAAAAGCGTTAGATTGAATGGACTTGAAGGGTCCATCTTATATACTACATGACTGTTTGTACATGTTATGGTATATAGAATGTGATGGAACATTATGTAAGAGTTCTAGCCAATAGCGTATAAGACTCTATACATGATGTGTAATCACTGAGTCATATGTGAGTCATAATGACTGTATATGAGTCATGATCAGTAAG
>JBBPOM010001208.1:0-12855 GCA_038091455.1 Leccinum uliginosum | reverse complement strand
TACCTGTCCAGACACCGTCAGTACCCGAAAAAGATTTCAAGGTGAGGTGACTTGCCACTCAGTCCTCCGACTGGTCCGAAGTCTCTATCGCTGGACCATCCGACACTGTCCGGATTGACACCTCGTACAGAATAGAACGGATACTCAGCACGTACTCTGACCTGCAAGGACATAAGTCAGGCACATATACCGAGAGACGTAGAGGTGCGGAGGTACGGAGGGGACTGACCATCAACCAACCGACATGCCCGCAACAATGTCTACTACTTCCTGTACGATCGAGTGTCGACAAAGAATAATGCCAGCACGTGTACCTCGATACCTGTCCAGACACGTCAGTACCCGAAAAAGATGTAAAGGTGAGGCGACTTGCCAATCAGTCCGCCGGCTGGACCGGAGTTTCAACCGCTGGACCATCCGACACTGTCCGGATTGACACCTAGTCCCTGTTCGAGTGATCTTCGTAAAGGATAAAACGGAAACTGAGCACGTACTCTGACCTGCAAGGACATAAGTCAGGCACATATACCGAAAGACTTAGAGGTGCGGAGGTACGGAGGGGACTGACCATCAACCAACCGACATGCCCGCAACAATGTCTACTAATACCTCTACGATCGAGTGTCGACAAAGAATAATGCCAGCACGTGTACATCGATACCTGTCCAGACCCCGTCAGTACCCGAAAAAGTTGTAAAGGTGAGGCGACTTGCCAATCAGTCCGCCGGCAGGGTCCGGAGTCTCTATCGCTGGACCATCCGACACTGTCCTAATTGACACCTATTCCCGGTTCGAGTGATCTTTGTAAAGAATAGAGCGGGTACTGAGCACGTACTCCGACCTGCAAGGACATCAGTCAGGCACATATACCGAAAGACGTAGAGGTGCGGAGGGGACTCACCGACCGACCGACATGCCCGCATCAATGTCTACTAATCCCTGTACGATCGATTCTCGGAAAAGAATGATGCCAGCACGTGTACCTCGATACCTGTCCAGACACCGTCAGTACCCGAAAAAGATGTAAAGGTGAGGCGACTTGCCAATCACTCCTCCGACTGGTCCGAAGTCTCTATCGCTGGACCATCCGACACTGTCCGGATTGACACCTAGTTCCTGTTCGAGTGATCTTCGTAAAGAATAGAACGGATACTGAGCACGTACTCTGACCTGCAAGGACATAAGTTCAGGCACATATACCGAAAGACGTAGAGGTGCGGAGGGGACTCACCATCAACAAACCGACATGCCCGCATCAATGTCTACTAATCCCTCTACGATCGAGTGTCGACAAAGGATAATGCCAGCACGTGCACCTCGATACCTACTCAGACCCCGTCAGTACCCGAAAAAGATGGAAAGGTGAGGCGACTTGCCAATCAGTCCGCCGGCTGGTCCGAACTCTCTATCGCTGGACCATCCGACACTGTCCGAATTGACACTTAGTCCCTGTTCGAGTGATCTTGGCAAAGTATAGAGCGGGTACTGAGCACGCACTCAGACCTGCAAGGAGACAAGTCAGGCACATATACCTAACGACGTAGAGGCGAGGGGGCTCACCATAAACCGACCGACATGCACGCATCGATGTCTACTAATTCTTGTAAGATCGAGTGTCGGAAAAGAATGATGCCAGCACGTGTACCTCGATACCTATACAGACCCGTCAGCACCCGAAAAAGATGTAAAGGTGAGGCGGCTTGCCAATCAGTCCGCTGGCTGGTCTGAAGTCTCTATCGCTGGACCATCCAACACTGTCTGAATTGACACCATCCAAATCGAAATCTAGTTTTTATACAGCGAGCCCTACCAGGAAGCTCAATCGCTCAGACGTGTAGCCAAAGGCGTAGAGGTGAAGGGCTTACTACAGACCATACCACACCATCCGAGTTGATATCCAGAGTTCCTGTACGAGTGAGTCTCGGCTCAGGATAGAGCCCTAGTATACCAAGCACTAAAACCTCCCAGAAGCCTCAGGCACATACCCGAAAACGTAGGTAGAAGTGAAAAGGCTCACCATAGAGCGTCTGAGTCAGTATACTCAGCATGTGTACCTCAAGCCTGTTTGCCAGGAGACTCAGACATATACCCGAAGACGCAGAGGTGAGCTAGTCCACTACCCAGGGCCAAACACTACTATGCGATCCTGAGAAGGCTCTTGATGTTCAATTTGAGTGTGCTGGGCCATCCGTTGACAAGGGTGTAGCAAGGAGACTGGGAAAGGAAGCCATCCGGCTGGCAATAAGCGGGTGTCGAGGGAACATCGAAACCGTTCACACCAGTCGTGACACTAGATGCTGTGTTGTGCTGTGACAAACGATATGATTGCTATCATGATCGCAACGGCACTGCTACGGCAAGTCCCGATCGGCTCGTCACATGGTGTAACAGTCACACATTTTCTAGATGCTGTGACAACCGATATGATCGCTATCATGATAATCACGATAAAGATTGATTTGAACGACCATTTTCGGGAACTACTAGCAGACTACGATAGTGCGTTTGAAAAAGAAGAATAAGTACTAGTAGTACAATCAAACTCTTGCCACACATGTAGTACAACAAACAACATACTAGTGGAAACAAGGCGTAGCAGAACAAAGACGACTCTCAGAGGATGCGCTCGAGGAGCTTTCGAAGTCATCCAAACCGTATTAACAGATGCCCGGGTAACGTCAACAACGTTGCGCTCGAATCGGGCGAAAATTGTGTGAAAAGTAAAAGAAATCAGAAGACGGCGGGGGGAACTGGTTGTCGAATCGGGCAAAAATTGTATGAAAAGAAAAAAAAAAAAACGACGGCGGGGAGAACTGGTTGGGATTGATGGGGTAGTAGAAATGTGAACTCAACCACGTCGACGCTTTCGGGCACTCCTGGCCCCGGGCCCATTGGCCTCTGCACTTGCGCGCTTGCGCAAGGCCCCGTGCCATTCTGAGTAGCGCCTGTATGCTGTGCTCCAGGTGGCAGTGGGCATATCCCCTTTCAGGATCCTCCTCCAATTAATCAGCGGGTTTGGAGGTGACCATGTTCGGGCTTCCGCTAGCCCGTAAGGGTCTTGAGAAAAGTCAGTGATATGTGACTGAAGCACAAGTTTAAAACGTGACCTACCTGGACAATCGTCATCATGGGAATTGTCCGATTCCGAGTCAGAGCCACTAGAGGCCCAGTCGATGCCAAAGTCGTCGCTCGGAGTCTCCGATTCGGAGCTGTCATCATCGCTCGGAGCCTCCGAGCTGTCATCATCGCTTAGGGCCTCCGAGCTGTCATCATCGTTCGGAGCCTCTGAGCTGTCATCATCGCCCGAGTCTGAATCGAAGCTGTCCGATTCTCTGGGGTGCGAGGATACTCCGAGTCCCTGTGACTCGAAGGTCTTCTCGGCGTAATGTACGCCGATGTCTCTGATGCGTCGAAGAGCCGCAGCGAGTTTATCGTCCACATCTGTCATATCTTGCGTAGGGTATAGGGTCTGATAAGAATCAGCATCAGATGCTAGAATACTGGAAGATTCCGGAAACTCGGACTTACGCCGATTGCATACTCTTGCGTATCGGAGGTTTTAGATGTGACGTCGATGGGAGTACTTCCGGTCCGGACCCATATGTGGACCTCGATCGCTGAGATATCAATCCATGTGATCCCATGGGTGATAACAGGTCCAAGGGCGTTCAAGTTGTGTCTCCTCGGCATCCACTTCTCCCATGGTGCGATGGCCTTGTTGGCCAACTGTTTCCCGACATTGGAGTCGAAATTGGGAGTCCGGTAAGGGGGAGACTCTTTGACATTGATCTTCATCACGGCAACGGTCTTCGGGAAGCTCTTGACGTACTCCATGAGCTTTCGGTTGACGCTGCTCGCAGTTTGCGAGAAAGCGCATTCGAGGAAAAGGTAGGGTCGGGGATGAGCTAGACGGGGTTCGCTAGACGTGGAGCATATCCGAATCTGGGCATCTGGATAGCCCACGATTGTCTTTCCCTTGACACGTACGTTGGTGCACATTCGGATCAGGACTATTTCCTCATCGTCGATGGTGGGGAGGGGGATGCTACAGATCGCGTCGCGGAGCTCTGCTTGGAACTCACTAAACGCCAGTTCATGAACATCATCGGGCATCGTTACAAGTAATTCGTTGTCCTTGGTAAAATATGTGAGCCTTGACGAAAATAGAGGTCAGTGGGAACGGTGTGAATGAAGAATACAAATAAAGACTAACCTCGCCTCACAGAGCCTATCCTCCCCCGGCTCATCTAATGCCTGCGTGATATACTCATATTCCCCACTGGTCATGCGCAAAGACATCTTCAATTGGCATCAAGAACTTCAATGAACTCGGATTGGACCAAAGATACCTGGTACATCCTCGAAACACGCATATTTCGTATCATGTCAACAATGCTTCTACACCTCGCTGTAAAGACGTACATGTATCATAAGTTAGCAGAAGCTACAGTACACATTTTGAATGGGCGTGCCTATGTTAAGTTCTGAGTTGTTGTGGCCCTGGCCACCAGCCTCGGTATCTGGGATGACAAGAGCCAGGTTGCCATAGTGATTGGAGGGACGGGGATGAGCTTTCTCAATGTTTTCTGAGACTTGAGATGTGACGACGTTCGAGTTGACCAGTGCGCTGGTTGAATGGGATTTCAGTGCCGGCAGCGATCCAGAACGACTTGGGGACCATGTTGCTGGAAATGAGTCATGGTGTCTAACTGCCAGTGTACCAGCCTGCGGCTTCTGACAACCAGCTCTTCGACGAAATCCAGCGGGGTCATTGGAGGGGATACGAAAGGTGTCATCGAGCTCAGTGAGGCCCGCAGTGGCAGCCTGAGGCTGGCGGTGATGTGCAGGGGACATCAAAATAATAATATATCACATTTCTCAGCTAAGTAGTTACAAAGGGGAGACCACAGTTGACAGTTTCTATATATGCAGAACAATAAGCAGCGCACGTGCATGTCGATTGATCAGCAGCCTGAGAGGCTGGCGGTGATGCATGATGGTGCGGGGGACTCATCAAAATAATAATATATCATATTTCTCAGCTAAGTAGTTACAAAGGGGAGACCCACAGTTGACAGTTTCTATATACATATGCAGAACAATAAGCAGAGCACGTGCATGTCGATTGATCATCGATCAACGACGGATAGCGTAGTACAAATCTTTCTCGAAAAAATGATTAAGATAAAAGTACGTAGAGTAGGGTGATGATGTTCTAGACGTAAGTCGCACATCAGCCACTGAGCCAAACTTTGGGACAATTGGGGCTAGTGCTCGAAGTTGATTAAGTGGGAAAATATCCCCCATTGCGATACCGTTAGATCGCATCGCGCGTTTCAGGCTCTGCATGCCAGTAACTGGATCATTTCCCTGTACGTCGAAACGTGTGGCATACACAAGAAAATTGTTACTCCACCATGAAGCACTCTGACCTCGCGAGGGTATGGGTCGGAAAATGAGACGGATCTCACAAACCACGTGGCCTGTAGCAAGATTCAAATGAAAAAAAGTTTCACGAAGAGTCACGGGACGTTGAGAAAAACGTACCATCGAGCCCACTCCAGGGCCACTGGCACCTCTCGTTGACATTGATGAACGCAGCGTCATAGCGGCCTTTGGGCCAGTCCGCCATTGGTGGATGTGCATTCAATGTTTGTGGTGGGAGCAGTATCGTGCTATCGTGATACGACTTTTGCTGCAAACGTACCTTATACCAGACTTGCAACTTCTCGAATGGTAAGCGCTCATCGCTGCGATACCGCCTCTGTCCACCAATTTGGAGTGGGTGGCCATCGTGATCACGGTATATATAATGCACAAGTGCCGCTCGCAGGTCGGGAAGTGAATAGCGCTCGGCAACATCATTGATGTTAATGCTCCCGATCGCTGGGTCGTAGTTAAGGTGAAAAGCGACAGGCCCATTGATGAAGGTTCGTCGAGGAGAAATATGAGAGGCCCCAGCATGGCTAGACATCTTGAAATAGTCTGTGATGAGATTTGAGTGTTCGCCTTCGCTCTGACAGCCCCGGGGCGAAACCTGCGAGTCCTTTTCAGGACAGTCGTCAGGTGCAAGAACTGGAGATAAGCCAACTTGAAGGCGGGATGAGAGTTGTGACTGGTCTTCTCGCAAGTGTAGTGCAAGCGAGAATGTGCGGCACTTCTCGACACGATCAAGAAAACGACAAATTTGGGATTCATAGTCATTGTTATTTGTGGCAGCGGCGGGAATCTTGACAAAGTCAATGTGTGCCCGTTCTGTTACGTCCGCGGTCCAGTGAATTGGAGGGCCGATGAGGGGGATATTTGGTGCGACACTTTGCATGATCTCGAGCTTAGGAATCTGCCAATGATCTAAAACGTTCCCCTTCTCTCCACAGCGAGCGCCGGCATTGATTATACTATGCTTGTGCGAATGGAAATCTACAAGGGCTGCGGTGATATCCCGACAAACCTCATCGTTGATGATAGGTGCTTGTGCGAGATAGCGGAATTCGAGCAGTGCACGGACGGCTCGAATCACGTCCGCCGGAGCTGCGCCCGCAATCACGGCAATTATATACCGCTGTAGATCACGTTGAGTCTTTCCAGTTACTTGTTTTAACGCTGTAATGCCAGAACTAAAATGACGATGCCCCGTGATTGGCTGAAGGACCGCGAAGCGAAAGTCTATCTCGTCAGCGCCGACAGCGTGGATGCACCAAGCCGCGTCATGATCGTACCAAAAACGGTGAAAGAGGTGCAGAACTTCTGGCGGAAGGAATCGGGGTGGCTCTGAAAGCAACCAGTTGCGCCAAAATGGCAGATGGACTCCATTGAGACGGTGCTCCGCGCAAGCATTGAAGAAGGCCACCAAGTCATTAGGGTCTGTGTCGATAGAACTGATATGAGCGAGAGTGATTTCTTTTGTTCGCTCAGGGTGGCGAACGTCATCACCGAATTGGGTGTAATCTGCTAGCGTCACTGGTGAGGTTTTTCCTCGAACGCAAGCTATCAAACAAGCCTCAGGGGTATCGACAATGCAGCCAGCTAATAGTGTGAAACAGTATCGGCTGTTACCAATCGGGTCAGATAACATAATTCCCATCCGGGCCGCTATCTTTAGTGGTTCCATGACGATGTCCAAACATTGGTGGTATAGACGGTCCGAGAGAACTCCTTTCATTCGTTTGTCACGGTGAATAAATTTGGCGATAGGGAGGAATGCAATGGGGAGGAATGCGTGCAAAGAGGCTTTGCTACGTACTGCTGAATGGATATTTGCCAACGACATCAAGAGTGGGTGCGCGACCTTTCCGCCAGACTGATTGGTTATATTTGTCTTGTCTGACGAGAGGATTACCCCCAGCAAGGATGCGCCCGCAGGGAGTTGCTCCTATCAAGAACAAGATCAGAGCTGATGCTACCCTCGAAGCGACAACATACCTGCAGCTGCCATGCATGGTCACAAGACATCCACTCCTTATACACCCGGACAAAGCGCTCCGCAGTAGTGAACACGCGGTATGGACTGAAGTCAATGGAATTTGCAAATAATGGATTGCTCAAGAGACTCTGGAGGCATTCTACGGTATCCCGATAGAACAGTCGGACAAGATTTTTGGTTTGATGTGGGGCAGTATCAATGGTACGACATTTCCATGGAGGCGTTTTGGGTAACATTTCAGCGAGGCTGCGCAGCCTTGCCGCTGTCTGGAATGAAAGACCAAGTCTTTTGACCTTATCATGTCCTTCATCAGCCGTAGCACGATTAAAAATGAAGTGACTTACTAGCTTCAAGGAGAGAAAGCGGTCAATATCAGCCATGCTTAGACAGGAAGTAAGGAGAAATTCTGCGAAGTCCCATTCCGCACGATCAGAAAATGGATAGTAAAGGTTTTCGAGTTCCCGGATGGATGCGAATTGGTCCTCGTCGAAAGCCTTCATGAACGTTCGGCCATTCCTATCCACGACCTTGGCTGCTCCTTCGAAATAGTCCGTAGCGAGAGTATCTGAATCGGTGTCATTCAAGTAGGAATCGGAATCTAAGGATGAGACTGTGTCCTCGCCGGTCTCCAAGTCTGTCGAGTCCAATTCATCACGACGAGTAGCATGAAAAGCTCTCTGAGGGAAAGGTATCCGACTCTGAGCATCAACCCTAGTATGGCGCTGGAACCGGAGCAATTCTTCAGGGTCCAAGAGCTGAACATCTGGCTGGTTACATCTGGATCGTGGTTGGTCGAGATGTCTTTGCACTTGCATTTGGTTGTCGAAAGACCTGCCACATCGAGGACAGCAAATTTTCCATTCAGGCGGCATGCGGCGTTAAGGTAATTGTGGTACCGTGAGGAATTAGGAAAGCTAGACTGAGTAAACCACAATTTGCAACGACTCCGAACTAGAATTTGAAGTCTGGAATCATGCGGTCACGTTCTCTCAACCATATCTCTACTTGCAATCCTGTTCCATTTAACCCAGGCTTTCGTTCTGCTCATCGACCTCGGACGCAAGTACCACGAGCTGCGCTTTCCAGTCTTCAGACCAAAAATCCTCCAACTCAGTCCCCCTCTACACCATCCCAACTTCGCATACGACAGTCAAAATTATCCACAACTATGCAAACGAATCCAAATAACTTGGATTCCGACCACAAATCGAACGTGCTGGGAGATAGTCATGGAGATTCGCCTACTACCAACACCAACTTCAAATCGCAATGTGACGAAAAGCGATTCCCGGGTCAAGATAGGCCCCTAGTACTACCTCCTCCCATCAATGGAGTTTGCGAGGCTAGCAGCTCTGATAGTGTACATGACATTCCGTTAGTGAATGAGACCGGAGTTTATTCATCGGGATTAGTAGCGATCCAGGTGAGATTCGATTGTTTGACAAACGTGGCCCCAGCTGAAGAAACACTCGAGGCACCCACCTGCCAGGAAGAGGCTACGATCCAACTGGAAGCTGCATGTGTTCGTAGCAAAGTCAAGCAGGCGGAACGCCTCCTTGCATCATATAAAGCTGAAGAATGTGAAGTCCTTGGGCGGCTATATCGCTTCCAGGCCAATCTCGCAGGGAAGCAACTTAATGCTGCAGACGAGGAACTTGGCACTGTCCGAGATACTATACGTCAGAGCGGCCTTCAGATCGTGGCATGGACCCCTCGTTCACCAGTCAAGTCTTCGCGCTCGGGCAAGCGCAAGTTGTCCAATTCTCGTTACTAGAAGTTCAATACTGTTACATTGTAGTCCTGTTTTACTTGGGCGGGTATGTACTGCAAAAATTTGACAAGTTGAATATATGTTTCATAGTACATACACAAGACTGCGGAGTTTGAACGTTGCCACAAATGTAAGTACCGAACAGAGAACAACGACGCGACGGGACAAAACTTGGACGATGTGTCGTCGTCGGTCGCAGCGATGTCCGTCCAAGTCGGCGAGTCTTTCTTATCCCTTCTACGCGTCCGAGTGCTCACACGTTCCGTACACAGTGTTGCATATTTGGCCCACGACTCAAGCAGACCTTGCATCGATACCCGCTCGCTTTCAAAGGACTGTCATTCACGGAATAACCCCCTCCCCCTCTCTGTCACCGTCCCCGTCGACGCCGTCTCTGCTACCCCCACTTCCTCCGGCCCGGTTCTGCTACTGCTCTTTCCAGTCCTGCCACACCCGGGAAAAACAAGTATTCCCTTTTGACCAAGTCCATTCCTCAGATACTACTTACATAGTATGCGCTCTTTACAAGCACCACCCACCCACTCATCTCCCGCTTTCTAGAAGGTTTCAATTGTACCACTCTCGCCTATGGCCAAACCAGCAGCGGCAAGACGTTTACCATGATTGGTATCGACTTGGACGCCATTCCTGCCGATCCGAACAACCTGAACGGCATGTGCATCATACAGCGTGCCATATCCACGGCATTCTTGCAGGCAAAGAAGCTCAAGGACGACCGCGGGGGGTCTTGGAATTACTATATCAAGGGCTCGTTCATAGAAGTATATAATGAGGATTTGCCAATTGATCTTTTGAGTTCGGATGAAGCTACCAGTTCCCGTCGCGAAGTTCAGATACAGGAAGGAAAAGATGGCTCTATAATTTGCCACTGTGGGTGGTCTTCGAGAGGTGAACGTTCGAAGTATAGCAATCACGAAGTACGTACCATTGAACGTGTCAATGCCCCTAGGCCTGGACTGATCAGTTCTCAGCCTTTTCCGACAGTGAACCTCTATCAGGCACACGAACGAGACAGACATGAATGCCCAATCCTCTCGTTTGCATGCCATATTTTCTCTGACGCTCACGCAGAAGAAGTATACGGGCACTGCCAGCCCACCTCCTAGGCCATCGTCCCCCCTGCCTCCGAATGGTCGTTCGCCTTCGCGTCTTGCCGACCAGAATCTTTCTATACCACTTCAACTACGGCCGCAAGGGTGTCTTCTCCTACTATCATGGGCAGGCCCCCTACGCCACGTTTCCCTACAGCAATTGGAAGGGAAGGTGGACTGCGTCCTGCCAGTTCCCTCGGATCACGACCTTCAGACAACCGAATAGCGGATAACAATGACGATGGTGGCGAATGGATGACAATTGTGTCCGGGTTAGCTAAAGCGAACCCTTGCCGCCGGAGAACGTATCAAAGAGGGCATCTGCATTAATGGCGGTTTTCTGGCTTTCAAGTTGCAAAATGTCATCTACAGCACCGTCAGTGCGCTCTCGATTGCAAGATGTCCAACTTCAGTCGTGGCACCCACCTCTAGCTCGGTATCGCACTCACCTAATCCTCATAATTTCGCTTTCTCCGCCTGTGGCCATAATGGCCACACTTCTCTAGCCGAACAACACTCTGTGTTTACTAGCATGGAGAAGGAGATCATGCGCCTACAAGAAGTTCTGAAGGAGCGTGAAGCAGAAATAGGTGCTTTGGAAATCACCTTGCGAGAGAAAGAAGAGGACTCGGAAGGTGTGATTTCACCCGCGATAGAGATCGCGGGAGCGGAGGATCATACCATGCACCGTTCAAAAGTTCAACGCGGTTCGAAAGAGCATGCAACTCCATGGAGTGTCGTCCGTTGACAACGACCTCAATGCGAGGACGTCAATGAGTCGCTGGATCGCCTCAATGAGATTATGTCGCGTACCGAGTCACCCTCACCCTTCCTCACCGTCACCGTCACCCTAGATCTTGTCCACATGGCGACAACAATCACCACAACGCGACAACTGCCGCGATACTACAATGCGACGAGAATGCACAATGACAAGTCGAGGACAAGGACACGAAGAGGATGCAATGGGGATAGGGACGACGACGATGATGTCGAGTAAAGACGACTGTGCCAGTGCGTACACACCTCACCCTCACCCTCACCCTCACCCTAGATCTTGTCCACATTTGCCACGACACCAACACCACAACGTGACAACCGCTGCGGACGCGTAATGACAAGTCGAGGACGAGGACACGAAGAGGATGAAATGGGGGCAGAGACGACGATGACGAGTACAAAATGACTGTGCTAGTGCGTACTCTCTCCCTCTCCCTCTCCCTAGATCCTGTCCACACGGTGACAACACCGATCACCACAACAGGATGAGGACGCGAAGAGGATGGAAAGGGGACGACGACGACGAGTACGAGACAACTGCGCCGGTGCGTACTCACCTCTCCCTTTCTCTTTCTCCCAAGTCCCTAGATCTTGTCCACACGGCGACAACACCAACTGCCGCGATCATGGCATACCACAATGCCACGACAAAGACGCGTACAGGGACGACGATGACGAGTACAAGATGATTATGCCAGTGGCGTCAGATCTTGTCCATGTCCCAGTGGAGACAACACCGATACGATGACAATACGACGACAATGACATGACGTGGCACCACAATGCGACCTCAACGACGACAAGTCGAGGACAAGGACGTGACGAGGACGGGATGGGATGGGGACGAGGACGAGATGACCGTACCAGTGCGTATCCATACCCCCCTCTCCCTCTCCCTCTCCCTCTCCCTACGCTCTCCCTAGATCTTGTTCACGCGGCGACAATACCGACACGACGACAACGACGCATTGTGGCACCACAACGCGTCAACTGATGCGATGGCATGCCACAACGCGACGACAAATGATGCAATGCCAACAGTGTGTGTGCAGCACTTCACGGGTACGGCGGGTCGTGGGTAGCGACCTGCATTGACACATCAAGCAAGCCACGGCCCCAGTGGGTGCGTCGCCTTTTTGATTTTTGATTTTATCTCATGATCAATTGGACCTATGATACATTGGATGCTCCACAATCTTTGTCAATTCGTGACGGACTACGCTTGCAGTGTGAAACTAATCGGTATCAGTCTTCCCTTGAACAAATATCGTGCAGCTGTACGCCAAGATCAACAAGGCCGACGAAATGCAGAACTTTTTGGCGCCAATCTCGCGGCTCCCAAACGAGATGCTGTTGGCGGTAGCCGGTCAAGATTCGGGGGCGGACCAGCCTGCAGAATTCACCATCTCCAAGGTTTCCCGTCGATGGCGGGAGCTCGCGATCCATTCTCCCCGCCCATGGCGGCGCGTGTGCTTCACTCCAGGCGTCGTCCATGGGGCTGTACAAAACCAGAGGGTCGAGAGCGCTCGATATCGAAATCTTTGGTTGGAAAGACACCGGATTGAAACACTTCAAATTCCGTGCACACTGGCGGCCGGGACAGACTTGTTCCGTCTCCTTCCTGATGGAAACGGCCACGACAACGCAACTTCATCCTCCCAACCAGGCCCTGTCTCCATGCGCGCTCAAATCTCTTGACGCAGAGAACTTTATGCTGACGGGAGATTTGGGCGGCATACACGCACGTGCGACACAGAGCTCAGTCACAC